>JXCR01112079.1:28671-63785 GCA_002079205.1 Phalaenopsis hybrid cultivar | reverse complement strand
TATATATATATATATATATATATATATATATATATATATGTATGTGTGTGTGTGTGTGTGTGTGTGTGTGTGTGTGTGTGTGTGTGTAAATTAGATGTCCCTTCAAAATGGGTGACAGGAGTCTGATTCCGGCGACTGACAGCTTCCACAAGATGACCCTCCACCTAAAATATTGTCAACAATTGACTGAGGCAGTTGTATTGGTTTTTTTTATCTCTTCGGTCAACGCAAATTCATGCGGTGTTCTTTCCCGACACACCACACCTAGTGGGGGTCCATTTATTGACATTACTTTTGGTTGAGGTCTAGTCTTTCCTCTTTAGTATCCTAGGTTCTCTCCATATGATTTTTCTTGTTGACTTTTCCTAGAGGACTAGAAAGGAACCATCACCATTGGAAATTCTAAACTTCTGTTTGCTTAACTTTAAGTTCCACATATTGGTCCTAACCTCTAGCACTTAGTAGGTGGGGTCAATATGGGGGAGCTCAAGGAGAGTCCCCGTAGGATTACTTGGGCTTATGGTTAACCGTCTGGTGGTGTGGTCTTGGTTGGTCTCACACACACACTTGCACATTACACTTCCACTCAAAACCTTAAACCCAAACCTGCATAACTTTGGTCCCTTGACCATTTGAGAGACTCTTATAGATGGTCCCCTAGATTCACTAGCTCTAAGGCTAAGCTTTAGCTAAGACAAGTACATGGAGGACCCAAAGTAGGGAATTCTATTGGTCCATGGCTCAAGTAGGGTGATTGACACCCTAAGTTTACCATAATACTAAACTTAACATTTTACCCCGAAATTTACCTAAATTACTAAACTACCCTTCAAACCCCACAATTAGTCAAAATTCCAAAAATTACCCAAAATACCAACTTTTGTCTGAAATTTATCTCAAACCATTTAAAATCACCCAAATTGTTCAAAACACCCCAAAATTTTAAAAATTATCAAAATGCCCCTTATTTGCCAAAATTATCAAAATACCCCTAATGACCCAAATTCTCCCAGAACCTTCAAAATCATTTCAAATATCCTCAAAATAAATTTTGACCACTCCATTGAGCTCAATTTGACCAATTTGACCTATTTTGACCAAACGCCCCAAATTACTTTTAAAGGTCTAATTGCCTCAATTCACCCATAATGGCCAACAATTTGATCCCAATCTTCCACAATTTTAATTATAAACTTAAATTAATCATTTACAAGCTTGATTGAAACCAAATACAAGCCCAATTTACCCACATTTGAAACCAATTTCATCCTAAATCAAAAATGCCCCAATTTCACCCTAAGCCAAAATTTCGCCAAATTGAACCACCAAATTTATTCATTTTCCCCAATTTTGAATCATAAACTCTTTACAACACTTCCCCACATCAAATAAAACCTTCATTTCCCCTTGGTTTGGACCAAAACCCCTAATTTTACCACAAATTAGCCAGGTCCCCAAATTCCACAAAATTTGACTCCATAACACCAAAATATCCATCAAATTTATATCTAAAACTCTTCATGACAATCACCAGCATCAAATTGAACCATCAAATGGGCCATAGCCAAACTCTAACCCAACTCAAACCTAAGTCTAACCCAACACCCCAAAAATTGTCCATGAGCCAAAATCCTTCAAATCTAACTTCCAGATCACCTCAAAATCACTCCAATCCTTTTCTGAACTCCTTAATACAATCATCTACATCATCTTAATCAATTAATTTAGCTAAATGCATGACTAGACAAATTACTGAAAATTGAACCCATGCACCAAAATTGACCAAACTAAACCAAATTGATCATACCAAAGCCACTACAACCACCATTTGGACTAAAGTGACCAAGCTAGACCCACTTAGGCCACCCTACAGAGCTATGGATCAATGGTCCCTTGGTTTAAGGGATCTCCCCCCTTGTTTGGACCTATACCAAAATATCTTGGCCATCATCACCTGTCATTAGGAGTTAACCTTCATTAGCACCCCCTGGCCTCCGTGAGTCCAAAAGTGACTTAACCCTAGCTAGCCACCACCTCTGCCACCAGAAATAACCAGCCTAAGAGAGCCCCAAGTAGCCAAAACCCAAAATTAAACTTCTCTGAGTGTGCTAACACCATTGGCCACTAGAGCTTTTCTTCCCTCCACCTCAACAAACCATTGCACCCACCAGCCACCCCTGAGCTCAGCCTAGTGGCCATGGCTATAAATTGAGCTCTTCACAACTGATCTTGAGAATATAGTTGTGCAAAATTTATAAAGTTGGCTCTGCTATGCAATGGTGCCAAAAGCTTGATGCAATAGTTTATTAAATAAGAAATTTAAGTAATTTATGTTGGGATTCTACGCAAGTATACATATTGTTATCAAGTAATAAAGGACTTTTTATTTAAGCCCCAAATATCGATCCCACGGGGAAGGTTTAAATTTAAAATGATAAATTAACTAAGAATTTTACAGAAAGTAAAACAAAATTACTATCACTAATTTTGAATGTTGAGATAGTATTAGAACATAATTATTTAACTACTAGCATAACTGAAGTACAAAGTTTAAACAATAACTACTAAACTATTAAACTATGTTTATGTGATAAATATTTCTTATGTGAAAAATCATCTTTCCCACTATAATGAGATTTTGGTAAAATGAGATGAGATAAATGATTTTAACATGTATTGTGTCAAATAGGAGCAGTTTTAACTCTCTACCCTGATACAGTATTTTAGAAAATCATTGGCTAATCGTAGGTTTACTCCTTAAATCCATGGCTAGGCTAGGAGGATACTGGCTCCCACTCCAGAACTCCCACTTCCCTTCACCTGAAGGCTAACTCTAGCTTTAGTTATTTAAACACTAAGATTGAATTGGGGATTTAAGTCTGTCACCATAAAATCTCCAATTCTACACCCAATAATGTATATTTTTGTATTTATTTGCACTTATATCCACGAACAAAATTCTCCATCATGGAATCAAATGTGATCTTCACTCTGTTGTAGAACTCATACTCCATTCCCAAATTATATGTTTCATAACAAATTTTAACAATCCAATTGGCCAGATTGAAAAGTAAATTAAGTTCAGAGTTGAAAAACCATCATAGTTTATTTTATATTTTAACATTGACACATCCATATTATCTCTTCATTTCAGCATATCTAAAAGTGCGGAGAAAGATAAAGGAAACTACTCAAGCTTCATGAGAAAGATACAACAAAATACAAATTTTATATATAAAAGAAATTTTATACAACACTAATAAAAAAACAACACTTATCTGAAACTCTTTCAAAAAGCAAATCCCTTGTAGCGTTTCCTAGGAAATGTAGGAAGAAGAAATCTCTCACTTGTCTCCTTCTCCAACACTCTTAAAGAAGAATTCACACTTAATCTCTACACAAAAACTCTAAATTCTTAAAGAAAAATCAATAATAGTCTCCAAAATGATGGTGGAATGAAGATGGAAAAGTGTATGGTGCGTATGAGATTAATTTGGGGTGAGGAATGACAAAAAAAAACAGTGAATTTTCTGATCAATTTCGACCCCAAATTGACCCTAGATTCGGTTCTCGAATAGGTGCATCCACAAACTCTTAAAAAAACGTCCAAATTTGTTGAATCTTCTAGAAACAGGGTTTGAACCGACACTGGCACTGTCGACACCCTTTCTGGCACTGTCAGCGCCAGTGTTCTGCAATTTAATTTGCCTCTCTATCAAACAGCGCCATCGACACTGAACAAATTTTTGACTTATTCATTTTGACTCCAAATTTCATTCTTTTTTCTTCCTTTTTGCTCCAAGTCCTAAAATTCTAAAACCTGCAAGAAAACATGAAAAATACCTTCCATTAAAGTGCAATATCACTAAAAAGGAGTATAAAATATGGGTCTAAAAATGCATATATTTTTTGTGTTTCAAAATCCCCCAAACATACATATTACTTGTCCTCAAGTAACTCCTTTACCAGTATAAATATGACTTATGGTAAATAATTTTACTTCTAGATTTCCATATTTTAGTCCACTAAACATAATAGTATAGCTTAAGAAGAATTCAAAACAACTCTAGTTAATAATAAAGGTATAAGAATATCAAGCAATATAGTCTAAGGTTTCTGATTCTCTATTCTTTTCAAGAAAAATTGCAAATTATCATATTAAAGCCACTTAGAGTATTCATATGAAAAAGAAGTTCATGAAACTTTACTATTAAATAAGTTAATACTCAAATAAATGTTTAGAAAATGTAGCCAAGCCTTCTTCTTTAAGTTGATTTAAGTGAAGCCAATTTTTAATTAGGCAACTCCTCAAGCTTCTCCCCACATTATCTTTTTCTTTTCTTTTGAGGATCATTTTCAATCCTTTTTCTTTTCTTTTCTTTTTCTTTTTCTCCCTTTTTTTATGTGAGCATTAATATATCTCGATAGCCTTTAATGATTTTGAACTTCACTATCCTTTTCTTAAAGTCAAAAACTTTTCACATTTCTTCACTTAATAAATTTATATTAAGTTAAAGATTTCATAAAATTTAATTTTTTTTTCTTCTTACATGAATCTTTAAGATTTTTAATACTTCAAAATACAAACTTCTTTACTCAAAATAGAAAAAGATAGTCTTATTCTCTTATACCAAATATCTTATTCTCTAAAATTAACCTCTATTATTGAAAATTTTTAGTTAAGTTTACTATATATTTAGAAACATAAATATAGTTATCTAAAGTTTTCCCCTAATACCAATGGTCATGTTAAATTTAAAAATTTTGAAAATATAGCTAAGTGAGGACAAGTAAAGTTAAGCTTCTTTCTTTAAAAAGGGATTTTTTTTTTCTTCCCCAAACTTAAATTTTTAAAAGCTTTAGCATGAAGAACTGAAAAAATAAAGGGTGAAAGAAACCATTAAATACATAAAGAAAAGACTTACAAGTTGAAGTTTCTAATTTTGAAACTTAATTATGAAATATTGCAGGTGATAATATGAAAGGCTACAACACTTAAAACAAAAAATAGCACATAATACATATAAAATTTGCTGAGACAGAGTTAATTACAATACATTTAACAAAATACTAACAACTAACAACAGAACTAAACTGACTTTCAAATAACAAACAGTTTTACAATTCTATAGTTCACAACTTAATATCTAAAATAAACCAGAGTCTCAAAATCTAACAACAAAATGTCTCAACAATATAACAAAAACTAATAACAATGTAATAAAGTACAATCAAACATAAAAAAAAGAAAGATCACCAATCATCATCATCTTCATCTTCTACATCCAAATTCTGCCGTTGATACGGGGTAAACATAAGGTGAGTAGGAAACTGAACTAAATGATCATTTTTCATGTATCTCGCAATCACATCATCATAAGAAGCACCTTATTCAAACTTTTGACTTATCAAATCATCAGTGCAAGCATTCTTGCCTCTGTTAGATTTGTTGTCTCAGATTCAAGGAAGAAAATCCTTGAACCCCTGACCATGTATGATTATATTTTTGCCCCACCAGGGGTATTATGGATATAATGATTATGATTTTGGCTATATTTTAATTATTTTTAGAGATAATGTAACTGAATTTGCTTAATCTAACTCCGATCTCAATTCCCAAATCGATCCTCAAATTGTGCTTAAGTCTGACAAGCCCGGTAATGAGAATGAAGAAGACATCGACAACACTGGTTATGATAGCACCAGGAGTGAGGAGCCAGTCCTCGAGCATCATGGCACATTGTTTGCCATCAATTTGGAACTTTCTGATAAATAAGAGATACTGGAAGTTCTACCTACAACATCTCAAGAAGAAGATGAAATCACATTAATAAATCTAAGGAGTGGTAAAGGATTACCCTCTATGTCAGCTCTAGTAGATAAAGGGAAATAGATAGTAAATCAAGAAGAGCTACCACCAACTCTGTCAATGGAAGAACCACATAATCAAGTAAAGATTGGAAGATTATATAAACTGGATTGTATCCTACTAGCTCCTCTTAGGTGGGTGCCAGCTAAACTAAGCATTTATGACTCTCTAATCCTTTTAAAGGAGAAGAGAGAGTCACTGGTTATAGCTTTGCTAGAACCAGAGATTTTCTCAGCTCAGTTGGCTAGCACATCCTTGGATGAAGTTTTTTGCTGATGGAACAACCTGGGACAAGATTCATAGCTGAAGACTTGTTTTTTAACATTGTTGACCATAACCGACCGCTCTACATCTCCGTTAATATTGACAGATTTTTATTGTCTAGAGTTTTTGTAGATCCTGGAGCGTCACTCAACCTAATGATTCTATGAACATTGATATATTTGAATATTGAAGCTCAAGATCTTATAATAGATAAAATGATGTTAAGAGGATTTAATCAGAAGGGAGAAAGAGCCCTTGGATCGATTACACTGCATATGAAAGTTGGAGAATTAGTAACAACTGCTAAATTCCATATCATTAAAACCGAGACCTCTTTCAATTCTCTACTTGGTCATGATTCCATCTTGCCTACACAAATGCATTAAATATTCCAAATAAGGACAATAACATTGCATTAAAGGAGATTTACAATCATTTTCAGTTCATGAAGCGGCATTCATGAAGACGCTTCCTACTACGTGTCCAAAAAAATTGTCTTCTTCCGTGAGGTTGTGATAAATAAAAGTGAAGATTCAGAAGGATAAGAAGGGAAAAGCCATTCAGCCTTGCTTCAACAATCTTCCAACACACTTTCACAATGAGTTGGTGGTTCATGCACCCAATATTGAGATCGAGGATGTGGCCGAGGAAAAGACAATATGAATACTGGATGGACTAAGCTGACCATCTACATTAATGATGAATAAAGCTCTAAGAAGGAAATGATGACGATAAAATAACAGAAACCAGAGTACGAAATCTCCTTGGAAGATGTGGAGAAAAGTGAATATGAGTTGATATATGATCGGATCAACTACTATGTGAATGTCATGACCCTTACTCTGATTATCCTTCAAAAGGTTGAAATTTTAGATGTCAAGGAAGTTTGTAGCATTTGTTTAAACCTGATCAAATTTTACAGCACTTCTACTTCTGCTAATCTTGAAAGTCATGTAAATTTAGAAGAGGATTCAAATGATTTAATGGAATTAGATTTTAATTTATTTTTCTCATTGTGTTCAAAAATTAATTCAACGGGGATGTGTGCCAAAACAATCCTAAAAGATATGTTACAACTTGCTGAAAAATTGTGGAATGTTAAAAGTCAAATTCTTAACTTGAAAGAAGGTCTCAGATTTGGTACTATAGGACCAGCCGATGACTCAAAATTTTGCATGGTTGTCACTAATGGATTGGAAGAGGATTGCCTTGATGTAAAGGATGACTCTCGAGATCAGTTAATAGAAGACGCCCCACCAAAATTTAAGAAAGAAATTAAGTCAACAAAGGATGAATTCAAAGAGATCAACCTCGAGATTAAGGAATAGCCTGACCCACCTTTATAAGTTCTCTACTCAATGAGTAAGAATCCACATAACTAATAAAATTATTCTCAGAATTTAAACATTGTTTTGCATGAAGTTAAGATGAAATGTCAGGATTATCCCCAAAAGTTGTAGTTCATAAGCTAGGGGTGGACAAAGATATGACCTCAGTAAAGCAAGCTCGCAGAAGAATGTGCCTTGAGATAGAGCATCAAGTCATCATCGAGGTGAAGAAATTAATAGATGCTAACTTTATAAGGGAAGAGCAATACCCACATGGTTAGCCAACATTGTACTAGTAAAGAAGAAAAAAATGGACTTATAGGTGTATGTGTTGACTTCATATATTTAAACAAAACATGTCCAAAATATGAGTTTCCATTATCGATACCAGAATTAATGGTGGACATCGCATCAACACGTGAGATTTTCTCCTTCAGGGATGGATCGTTAGGTTATAACCATTGATACTTTATACCACGGCCTTAGATGACTCTCTCGGAGCCCTATTAGCTTGAGTCAATGATGAGGAGAAGAAAAACATGCTCTACTACTTGAGTCACCGTCTAATACCGATGGACATAAAGTATCCACCAATTGAGAATCATTGTCAAACCAACAACAACTCTCAACAAAAACCAAAAGTAGTCTAAAACAAAAGGATGAAAATTTATCTCAAGTCCTCCACTAAACTCTTGAAGTTCCTTTGAATATATTTTCTTTTACAATCACTCAAAACAAAATAACAAAATGGATAAAGTAAATGAAAAGTGGTTCTTGAAAACTCTCAGAACTAACTCCCTAGAGAAGAACATTCAAAACTTGACAATATTTTCAGGACTCTTTTCTAAGTCCTTTCTTTTTTCATTTATAGTTTTCAAAGAGGTTCCTTGGGATCTCTTCAAAATGTGTCTTGATTCGATGTATTTTCCCAAGAGACACATCCTTTCATAATAATTTTCGCCCATGGTGGTTACAACCACCTATTAAGCCAATGGGTGCCTCAAAAACCTCTTCTAAATTCATGAAAACAATTTTACTCGTCTAGTAACTGCTACTGGCCCTTAAGCGCGGGGTCTCGGCGCTTAGGCGCGGCCTTCTCTATTTAATCGGTGTTTAACCTTCAGATCTGGCGCTTAGGCATCAAAACTCTTTTGCACAATTTTTCACCTTTTTGCTCCAAATTTAATCTTTTTTCACTCCTTTAAAAATTTTTTCCATTTTTACTTGTATTTGTAAGAACAACACAAAAATACCTTCCATTAAAGTGCAATATCTCAAAAATAGGTATAAAAATGTGTTTAAAAACACTATATTTTAGGTGTATCAATCCCCCAAACTTAAAATGTTACTTGTCCTCAAGTGACACTTCAATCTTTAAAAATAAAATATGTATGATATGTATATGAGGTTTTTTTAGGAGTTACTAAAATTTAGATTTAGAAATATAGTAGTCCAACTTAGAAAAAATAATTAGTAAATGAGACCAACTTGAAGTTTGAAAATTTTTAGTGTTAAGAACTATGAAAATATGAGATCCTATCTAATTTAGAAATTTTGTAAGTTCTCTAAATTTAGATTTTAGCTCTTTTATTTTCTCTACCTAAATTTTTTTATTTAAAATAAATTTACTTACTATATTATATTTATAAGCTAAAGATTTTATCAAGTCTTATACTTAAAAAAGATCAAATGTAGAACCAATTTTTTATTAGGCACTAATCCTCAAGCTTCTCCTTCCTTACATTCCTTTTCTTTTTCTTTTTTTTCTTTTTCTTTTCTTTTTCTTTTTTTTTTCTTTTTCTTTTTCTTTTTCAGGGAAGGATTACTATATATGGATAGGTATTTAATGATTTTGAATTTCAGTTCTCCTTTCCTAAAATAAAGTCTTGATATAAAACTTTTACTTATAAATATAATAATAGCTTTGAAAATCATTTTAGTAAAAAAAAATTTAACTATTAAAAATAAAAGTCAATATTATCTAAATTTCTCAAAAATACAATCTTTCCTACTAAAGATAGTCACTTATATTAATCATTTTCTATACAAAAAATTTTTAACTTAAAGTTTTTCTTCTTTACTTAAAATTTTAACTAAATTTTCTTACTCATTTCTAAAATTAAATTTTACTTCTCTAACATAACTTCATATACATAATCAATTTTTCTTTTAAAATCAAATTCACTTGCAGTACATTTGAGAACAAATAAAATTCCAGTTTTGAAAATATTTTTCATCCCTCCCAAACTTAAATTTTTAACAGATTAAACAGTTTAGCATTAGTTATATATAAGCAGGAATGAAAATTTAAAAATAACATGCTAACAAGAATTTTAAACCCTAATGATAAAAGTATAAAACTAAAGGCTGAAGTAAAATTAATTTTTGATCAAATTTTCTATATTTTATTTTAGTTTAACATGTAGAGATTCAATAGACTTCTAAACAGTGGGTATAAACATAAAAGCAAATATACACACTTCTTACATCACAATCTTAACATAAAGACAAACTTGCAGACATCATAAAAGAAAAATAAAGGGTAGCAGTTTTTGAATTTTAAGTTTAAGATCTAAGCTATCAAGATTTTCTACTTTATAACAGATACGAAATTAAGTTAATTTATAAACTATCTAAATCACAGTACTAAACACAAAACAACAGTTACTACCCTAAAATTTTAAAAACAAAATGCTATCAAACACGACAATCACAACAACAATAGAATATTAAAATTCAAAACACAGCATAAAATATAGTCCAAAACAACACACAAATGCAAATGTAGCAGGCTCAAACCAGATAGTTCATATCATATTACAATCATAAAATGAATCTCTCAACTTTACTCTTCATCCTCAGAATCACCGCTGTACCATTTTTTCTGTAGGCTCATAATTAGGATATCAAGAATATGGAGGAAATTACACTCCTGGTTCACCTCTAGTCAGGCTCTCCAAAGATGAGTGGAATTTCTTATCATAATCACTTTTACTTCTATTATAACTATTAGTACAATCTGCAAAACGCTCTAAATTTTATACCTTATCAGCAGTAAAATTGATATTATCCATCATCTTCTGCAATAACTCATCCTGAGTCTTAGTAGAATCACCTATAGATGTAGAAGCATGTGAAGTAGATGGTTCTGATGAAGATGTAGCAGAGGTAGATGCAGCAGACGTCTCAATCCATAGCTCCTGAAAAATCCTCCTCTTCAGCCAAAAATGGAATGCTCTGAATAAATCTTCACATTCACTTTCATGATGGGCTTCAGAGGTAACAAAACTTCCTCCCAACTATCATACTTTATTCTAGCCTTCTCGCATAAAGAAATGTCAAGGAAGTAAATCCCATACCTGCAGCAGTAGCAGTAGCACCTGAACTGATGATAGTGTAATAGATCAAAGCCCCTATATTGATGGGATTTCCCTCCTGAATACAAAAATTCAACATCACTCTCTCTCTGGTCACTTCACTCAGATGATTGGTAGGAAGCAGATGAGCAGAAATGAATTAGTGTCAGGCCTTTGAAGGTGCACATAACTTGGAAGTTGGGAAATTTAGTCTCCTCTCATTGGTAATCTTCCAAAGTCATCTCCCAATAGTCAAGTATGAAATAATCTCATTTAACTCATCTTTCATAGGATTATAATTAACATAAAAACACAAATTCTCCGGTGGTAAATGATAAAACAAGTTGATTACCACTAGAGTAAAAGGTACCAACTTCCCTCTAACCATAACTCGATCGTCCTCAGCCTCTGGGAGATTTGCATAAAACTTTTTTACTATAGAAATCACTGCAACAGTAGAGAAACAACAGAACTGTTCCCACTGCCAGCGGACTATCAGGCCTTCCACTTCCCCACCTGGACTCTTAAAACATCTCTCATGAATCAATTTTCATGATTGTAGAGCTTCACTATATCAATCCTGAGCTTTTGAACTGACAAATTTGCTCGAATCAAATGGGATCTTTCCTCTGTTTCCTTTTCATTTGGTTGTCATTCTACAAATTTGATAAATTCCAAAAATAACTTTAAAAATCAAGTTTAAATCACTAACCTAAACTTCCGAAAGCACTAACTAAACTTCCAAAGAAATTTCCATAGATTTTTCTTAACTTTTGACCATGAATAGTAAATTTTTTAAATCTTCCAAATGTGCTTAAAATATATGGTGAAAATCCAAAATTTTTGCATAGAAGTAAAGCTCTTACCTCAAAGAACTTGGATCTAGCAAATCTCACTTGATTCCACCAATATATCTCCAAATTTCAGTTTCCCTAACCCTCAAAATTGTGATCTCAAGTTGGGGAAGACGATAGGAGGCATTAAAAATGGTATTTTCATACAATAAATTCACTTTTAACCGTTCGCGAATCGGTTTTCATGAACTGGCGCTTAAGCACAGGTAAGTGGTGCTTAGGCGCCTGCCTCTTGGGTTGGCTCACGCATAAGCGCGAGATGTGGTGCTTAGGCTCGAGTGCACAATTTTTAAAATTTTTAAATTTAAGTAAAATGCACTATTAGCCTAAGTAAACCACCCCTAAATGGTCTCATAGTAATTAAATGACTATTTTTAATTCCTATAACTCCCTTCTCTCTCAAAACTCTCCATAATAATTAATTCAATTTGAGGCTAAAAATAACACAAATTTTCATAAAAAATAAACTTATATTAATTCACAAAAAAGTACAAACACATTTAACACTTATTTCTCTCTCCAAATAGTCTTGGATGAGAAAATTTTCTTTAGTACAAAACACTTAACACACATTTACAATTAAACACATAAGTGACACAAACACTAAACACACTTAAGAACCTTACTCCAAACACACAATCCCTAACACTTAACTTAATGCCACTCTTCATTATAAGGAATGAATTCTTGTCTCTTGATAATCTCTCCAAGAATATAGAGTTGATAAAATGGATGGTGGTGATGAGCTCTAATACTATCATCTTCGATCCACTTTTACTTAAGACATCGCCTTATCTGCTTCCTCTACATAGCTGGTATGACTGAATTGCATCGTAATTTGCCACCCAATATGTTCTAGATGAGCATGTAATTCAAGCACCTTAGTCTCTAATACAAATATAGTATTATCTATTTGGTTGATCTTCTCTGATATCCCATCAATACTAACGACTAAGAAACCGTTATACATCTCCTAAGCACTTTGACTAATGAACTTCTTTCTCATATCTTCTTCCTTCTTCTTCAGATCCATCTCCCATGAAGACATTTTCTCTTAATCTCTCTCTTTCTTAGACTTTTATGGCTAAAAATAATCCGGGGTGAAATTCCTTCACAAACTCCTATTTACAGGCCTAATTCCCCCTCATAACTTCTAAGCACAACTAGAAACTGCTAAGACACGTTTATTCCAACTAAATTGCAGTTACACCTTTTAGAAGTCAAAATTTGCACATGTGATTAAATTTTCGTTCTTAAGCGTTAGATCTCGCGCTTAAGCATTAGTGCAAATTTTTGCACCAGTCAACTTAATGTCCAAATTCTCATTCTAACATGTCTAGGTCACTTAATAAAGCCTAAATATTGTTACTAGCACATAATTAACTAAAAAATGCTACCCCAAATTTCTTAATCAAACTCAAAAACAATAATCAAAGCACAAACACACCGGTAACTATGGGTTGTCTCCCACAAAGCGCTTGATTTTATATCGTCAGCCCGACATAACCAGTCCTCATTCTGGTTGACCCAACATCATTCCATCAATATAATTATGTTGATCCCCTATATAATAAGGTTTCAGTCTACGTCGATTCACTTTAAAAATTTTCTTAAAATTAGGATCTTTAATATCGACAGCTCCATAAGGATAAACTTTGATCACAACAAAATGGGCCCATTCACCTGGACTTAAGTTTGCCTGGAAATAATCTTAACCTTGCATTCTATAGCAAAACTTGTTGCCCTGGCTGAAAAATTTTTAGTAAGAATCTTTCGATCATGCCACATTTTCATCTTTTCTTTATAAATCTTAGCACTCTCACAAGATTCATTCCTTATCTCTTCAAGCTCATTTAATTGTAATAATCTTTTCTCACCAGCATCTTTTAAGTTATAATTGAACTCTTTAATAGCCCAATATGCTTTATGCTCAAGTTCAACTGGTAATTGACAAGCTTTCCCAAATATTAGCCTATATGGGGACACTTTTATAGTAGTTCTATATGCATTCCTATAAGCCCACAAAGCATACTCAAGTTTGATTGACCAATCCATTTTTGTTGGATTTACAGATTTTTTCATAATTCTTTTAATTTCCTGATTGGATAATTCAGCCAAATCACTTGTCTGAGGATGATAAGCAGTAGTAATCCTATGATTTATATGATATTTCCTTGATAACTTCTCCATAATGACATTTCTGAAATGACTTCCTCCATCAATAATGATAACTCTCGACATCCCAAATCTACAAAATATGTTCATTGTCAGATATTTTGCAACACTTTGAGCATCACATTGAGGTAAAGCAACAGCTTCTATCCCTTTGGATACATATTCCACTGCTAATAGAATATATAAATTTCCGAAAGATGGTATTAATTGTCTCATGAAATCTAACCCCTAAATATCAAATATTTCAACTTCTAGCATATAATTTAGGGGCATCTCATTTCTTCTAGAAATATTGCCTACTATTTTACATCTATCACAAGTTTTGATATAAGCATTAACATCTTTAAAAATTTTAGGCAACAAAATACAGATAGTAGAATTTTGTATGTTGTTTTATCAACACCAAAATGTCCCCCAAAATCAGAATTATGACATTTTTGGATAATTTCATAAGTTTCTTCTAATGGTACACATCTTCGAATGATCAGATCCTTTCCTTGTTTATATAAATATGGGTCATCCCAAAAATAAGTCTTAGCTTCAAAAATAAATTTCTTTATTCGTTGTTATGTTATTCCATATGGCTTAAGATCACTAACAATACAGTTCACAATGTCGGCATACCACGGAACACGCCACTCATTCATAGTGAACAATTTTTCATCTAGAAATTGTTCATTAATTTTTTATTCAAAACAAAGTGGTTTCTCAAATTCAAACCTAGACAAATGATCAGCAATTTGATTTTCAGTTCCCTTCTGATCTACCATTTCAAAATTAAATTCTTGTAAAATAAGAATCCATCTTATAAGTCTCGGTTTAGTATCCTTCTTTTTGATTTTCTTAATAGCATAATGATCTGTATGCACTATACAATGAGTTCCAATCAAATATGATCCAAATTTATCTAAGTTATATACTATTGCTAATAACTCTTTTCTAGTTGTTGTATAATTAATTTTAGTTTCATTAAGAGTTTTACTAGCATAGTAAATAACTTCAAAAATTTTATCATATCTTTGTCCTAAAACAGCTTCAATAGCATAAGCACTAGCATCACACATAGGTTCAAAAGGTTTTTCCTAATTTTGTGAAACTATAATTGGTGTAGTGATTAATTTTTCTTTTAATAATTTGAAAGCTTTTAGGCATTCCTCGTCAAAATTGAAAATTGCATCTTTCTCCAGTAAATGGCATAAGGGCTTAGAAATCTTAGAAAAGTCATTAATATATCGCCTGTAGAATTCAGCATGTCCTAAAAAACTTCTTATTTCCCTTACATTTGTTTCATAAGGTAAATTAGCGATCACTTGAATTTTAGCAAGATCTACTTCCATACCATTTTCTGATATTTGATGGCTTAACACAATTCCTCCTGCTACCTTAAATTGGCATATTTCCCAGTTAAGGACTAATTTTTTTTCTTCACAGCACTTAAGAACTTTAGATCAATGTTCTAAACATGAGTCAAATGAAGTTCCAAACACTGAAAAGTCATCCATAAAGGCTTCAATCCCTTTTGTTAATTAAATCACAAAAAATTATCATCATACATCTTTGAAATGTAGCAGGGGCATTACATAAACCAAAGGGCATTTTTCTAAAGTGAAAGTACCATAAGGACTGGTAAATGTTGTTTTCTCTTGATCTTCAGGAGATATTTAAATTTGGTGATAACCGGTATATCTATCTAGAGAATAAAAGTATTTGTGCTCATCTAGTTTCTCCAGCATTTGATCTAGAATGGGTAGTGGAAAATGATCTTTCCTAGTGGCAAGATTTAATTTTCTATAATCAATGCATATTCGCCACCCTGTAACTTATCTAGTAGGTATTAACTCATTATGCTCATTTATAATTATAGTTACCCCTCCTTTCTTAGGAACAGAGTGAATTAGACTAACTCATGCACTATCTGAAATAAGGTAGATAATTCCAGCATCTAACCACTTTAAAATTTCTTTCTTAACACCACTTTCATAATAGGATTTAATCTCTTTTATGGATCAGCCCTGGGTTTACAGTTTCTTTCCAGATTAATTCTATGCATACAAATTGAAGGGCTGATTCCTTTAATATCAGCAATTGTCCATTCAAAGGCTTTTTTAAAATTTTTCAAAATTTTCATCAGCTTTTCTTCTTCTTCCTTTGTTAACTTTGAGGAAATTATAACATGTAGTGGAATCTCCTAAAAAGACATTTTAACTGTTCAGGAAGTAATTTCAACTCAAATTCTGGAGGTTTTTCAATAGATGGACAAAATGGTTCATCTTTGTCTATCGTGTCCAAAATTTCAAAACTTTCTTGAACATAACTTGAATCTTCCTTAAAAAGGTTTACACATTGATCTAATTCCTCTTCTTGCTTGTGTTCCGAATCTTTTTCTTCTGATCTTTCTTCATAAGTAATCTTGAAATGACATTTGCTCAGATATTTTATAACATCCATTCTAGAGCATTCATCATCTTTACCTTTTTGCAGGGTATTTCATTGATTTTGAAATGTTAAAATTAACAGTTTGAACATTGATGTGCATTGTTAATTCCCTTTCTACACATCTATCATTGTTCTTCCTGTTGCTAGGGAAGGTCTCCCCAAAATGATAGGTATTTCTTTATCTTGCTCCATATCTAGCACAATGAAATCAACAACAAAGATAAATTGATCTACTTTCACTAGGACATCTTCTATAACTCCTTTAAGAAAGGTTATTGAACGATCTGCTAACTGTAGAGTTACATTAGTAGGGGTTATTTCTCGTAATCCCAATCTTTTAAATATTGATAATGATATAAGGTTAATGCTTGCACCTAAATTACATAAAGCTTTCCCATAAAATCTGTCTCCTATTGCACATGAAATTGTAAAGCTACCAAGATCTTTAAGCTTTTCAGGAAGTTTCTTTTGAATTATAGCACTGCACTCCTCACTAAGTACAACAGTCTCATTACCTTCAAACTTCCTTTTTCTATTGACAATATCCTTCATAACCTTTACATAGCTTGACATTTGTTCTAAGGCTTCAGCAAATGGAATATTGATTGTAAACTTCTTAAATATTTTCAGAAATTTTGAAAATTGCATATCCAACTTCTATTGTCGAAGTCTCTGAGGAAATGGAGGTGGTGGGTTTTTTAAATCAATTTTTGGTGGAGAAATAGGTCTTTTAGAATCTTTTGGAGCATCCTCTTTTGATTCTTCAATTTCTTCTCTCTCTACTTCAATCTCTTTTTGAACCCTACCTTCCAACTCTCTTCCGCTTCTAAGTTGTACAGCTGTAACTTACTCTTTATTCTGGTCTTTTGGATTTTATTTAGTATTACAAGGAAGTGTTCCTTGGGATCTATTACTTAATGAACTTGCAATTTTCCCAAGTTGATTCTCAATATTACTAATTGTAGCTCCATGACTTTGTAATTGATTACCCATTTGTAACACCACTTCTTCTATAGGCAACTTCTTATCCTTAAATTGTGTATTATTATTGAAACCTGAAGGATAAGTAGATCTATAATTATTATTCCCTTGGTTGTTCCAGTTTCCCAATGGGTTTCCTTGGTTGTTCCCTCGTTGCCGATTATTACCACCAGAATTGTTATTATAGTTAAAGTTGGGATGGTTCTTCCAACTTGGGTTATAACAATTGAAATATGGGTTATTTTACTTATTATTTATTGCATTCAAAGTTTCTAATGATGCTTGAGAATCTACCATTTTGCCTAATGAATTCTCTTCAATCATGGAAATTGGCTGAGAAAAATTCATTCCAAATTAGTCTAACTTCCTTGAAAGTGCAACAACTTGATTTGCTAATAAAGTAAATGCATCAGTTCCATGAATGTTGGCTACTTTATTTGGATTCACCCTCTCAGAAAGCCATTGAAAATTATTGGCAGCCATCTCTTCAATTAAAGCATAAGCTTCATGAAATGGTTTTGACATCAATGAACCACCACCAGCGACATCAATAATAGATCTAAGAGAACCAATTAATCAATTATAAAAGGTTTGAATTATTAACCAATCTGGTATAGCATGGTGTGGACACTTTCTTATGAGTTCTTTAAATCATTCTCATGCTTCATAAATAGATTCCCCTTTAAACAGATAAAGAGATGTAATATCATTTCTAAATTTTTTTATGCTGGAAATATTTAGTAAAAAAGTTTTTTGCTAAATCCCCTTAAGTTCTGATAGATCCAGGTGCTAATGAATTCAACCACATCTTAGCTTTATCCCTCAATGAGAAAGGAAATAACCTAAGTCTTTTGGCATCATCTGAAACACCATGTATTTAAATGTAACACAATTATATAAAATTGGTAAGATGTAAATTTGGATCTTCAGTTGGTGATCCCCCAAACTGATTATTTGATACCATTTGGATAAGAGCAGGTTTAAGCTCAAATGAATTAGCCATTACAGTAGGTTTTTGAATGCTACAATGAAGTCCATCTACATTAGGATTTGTCATTTCTGTAATTTTTTTTAAATTTTTCAAGATTTTTAATTTAATTTGGTTTTTATAATTTTTCTAATAGTACTTTCTAATTCAGAATCGTAGGGCACTAGTCCTTCAGAAGCTGAACTACACATACACTAACATAAAATTAAATAAAATAAATTAAAACATACAAAATAAGATACAATATTTAAAGTTTAAATAAGACTTTCTAAAAATAGAAATTTACTTAGTTTTCTTCCCCGACAACGGCGCCAAAAACTTGATACACGAAGGCTTAATGCTTATGCATAGTATAACAATAGTTCTAATGGTATTTGTCACTTATATTTCCTTATTTTGTAACAAAATCAAAAACTTGATCCTGAAGAAAAATATGAATTTAACTTTTTAATTTANTGGTACACATCTTCGAATGATCAGATCCTTTCCTTGTTTATATAAATATGGGTCATCCCAAAAATAAGTGTTAGCTTCAAAAATAAATTTCCTTATTCATTGTTATGTTATTCCATATGGTTTAAGATCACTAACAATACAGTTCACAATGTCGGCATACCATGGAACATGCCACTCATTCATAGTGAACAATTTTTCATCTAGAAATTGTTCATTAATTTTTTATTCAAAACAAAGTGGTTTTTCAAATTCAAACCTAGACAAATGATCAGCAATTTGATTTTCAGTTCCCTTCCGATATACCATTTTAAAATCAAATTCTTGTAAAAGAAGAATCCATCTTATAAGTCTCGGTTTAGTATCCTTCTTTTTCATTTTCTTAATAGCATAATGATCTGTATGCACTATACAATGAGTTCCAATCAAATATGATCCAAATTTATCTAAGTTATATATTATTGCTAATAACTCTTTTCTAGTTATTGTATAATTAATTTTAGTTTCATTAAGAGTTTTACTAGCATAGTAAATAACTTCAAAAATTTTATCATATCTTTGTCCTAAAACAGGTTCAATAGCATAAGCACTGGCATCACACATAGGTTCAAAAGGTTTTTCCCAATTTGGTGAAACTTTAATTGGTGTAGTGATTAATTTTTCTTTTAATAATTTAAAAGCTTTTAGGCATTCCTCGTCAAAATTGAAAATTGCATCTTTCTCCAGTAAATGGCATAAGGGCTTAGAAATCTTAGAAAAGTCATTAATATATCGCCTGTAGAATTCAGCATGTCCTAAAAAACTCCTTATTCCCCTTACATTTGTTTCATAAGGTAAATTAGCGATCACTTGAATTTTAGTAAGATCTACTTCCATACCATTTTTTGATATTTGATGGCTTAACAGAATTCCTCCTGCTACCTTAAATTGGCATATTTCCTAGTTAAGGACTAAATTTTTTTCTTCACAGCACTTAAGAACTTTAGATAAATGTTCTAAACACGAGTCAAATGAAGTTCCAAACACTGAAAAGTCATCCATAAAGGCTTCAATCCCTTTTGTTAATTAAATCACAAAAAATTGTCATCATACATCTTTGAAATGTAGCAGGGGAATTACATAAACCAAAGGGCATTTTTCTAAAGTGAAAGTACCATAAGGACTCGTAAATGTTGTTTTCTCTTGATCCTCAGGAGATATTTAAATTTGGTGATAACCGGTATATCCATCTAGAGAACAAAAGTATTTGTGCCCATCTAGTTTATCCAGCATTTGATCTAGAATAGACCACTATATCCATCCAGAAAATAAAAGTATTTATGCCCATCTAGTCTATCCAACATTTGATCTATAAAGGGTAGTGGAAAATGATCTTTCCTAGTGGCAAGATTTAATTTTCTATAATCAATGCATATTCACCACCCTATAACGTGCTTGTGGCAAGATTTAATTTTCTATAATCAATGCATATTCGCCACCCTATAACTTATCTAGTAGGTATTAACTCATTATGCTCATTTACTATTATAGTTACCCCTCCTTTCTTAGGAACAGAGTGAATTAGACTAACCCATGCACTATCTGAAATAAGGTAGATAATTCCAGCATCTAACCACTTTAAAATTTCTTTCTTAACACCACTTTCATAATAGGATTTAATCTCTTTTGTGGATCAGCCCTGGGTTTGCAGTTTCTTTCCAGATTAATTCTATGAATACAAATTGAAGGGTTGATTCCTTTAATAACAGCAATTTTCCATTCAAAGGCTTTTTTAAAATTTTTTAAAATTTTCATCAGCTTTTCTTCTTCTTCCTTTGTTAACTTCGAGGAAATTATAACAAGTAGTGTAATCTCCTAAAAAGACATTTTAAATGTTCAGGAAGTAATTTCAACTCAAGTTCTGGATATTTTTCAATAGATGGACAAAATGATTCTGTTCCGGAAGTAATTTCAACTCAAGTTCTGGAGGTTTTTCAATAGATGGACAAAATGATTTATTGGAAGTAATTTCAACTAAAGGTTTGGAGGTTTTTCAATAGATGGAAAAAATGATTTATCTTTATGGATATCATGTCTAAAATTTCAAAACTTTCTTGAACATAACTTGAATCTTCCTTAAAAAGGTTTACACATTGATCTAATTCCTCTTCTTGCTTGTGTTACAAATCTTTTTCTTCAGATCTTTCTTCATAATTAATCTTGAAATGACATTTGCTCAGATATCTTATAACATCCATTCTAGAGCATTCATCATCTTTACCTTTTTGCAGGGTATTTCATTGATTTTAAAATGTTAAAATTAACAGTTTGAACATTGATGTGCATTGTTAATTCCCTTTCTAAACATCTATCATTGTTCTTCCTGTTGCTAGGAAAGGTCTCCCCAAAATGATAGGTATTTCTTTATCTTGCTCCATATCTAGCACAATGAAATCAACAACAAAGATAAATTTATCTACTTTCACTAGGACATCCTCTATAACTCCTTTAGGATAGGTTATTGAACGATCTGCTAACTGCAGAGTTACATTAGTAGGGGTTATTTCTCCTAATCCCAATCTTTTAAATATTGATAATGGTATAAGGTTAATCTTGCACCTAAATTACATAAAGCTTTCCCATTAAAATTTGTCTCCTATTGCACATGAAATTGTAAAGCTACCAAGATCTTTAAGCTTTTCAGGAAGTTTCTTCTGAATTATAGCACTGCACTCCTCACTAAGTACAACAGTCTCATTACCTTCAAACTTCCTTTTTTTGTTGACAATATCCTTCAAAAACTTTATATAGCTTGGCATTTGTTCTAAGGCTTCAGCAAATGGAATATTGATTGTAAGCTTCTTAAATATTTTTAGAAATTTTGAAAATTGCATATCCAACTTCTATTGTCAAAGTCTCTGAGAAAATGGAGGTGGTGGGTTTTCTAAATCAATTTTTAGTGGAGAAATAGGTCTTTTAGAATCTTTCGGAACAACCTCTTTTGATTCTTCAATTTCTTCTCTCTCTACTTCAATCTCTTTTTGAACCCTACCTTCCAACTCTCTTCCGCTTCTAAGTTGTACAGCTGTAACTTACTCTTTATTCTGGTCTTTTGGATTTTATTCAGTATTACTAGGATGTGTTCCTTGGGATCTATTACTTAATAAACTTGCAATTTTCCCAAGTTGATTCTCAATATTACTAATTGTAGCTCCATGACTTTGTAATTGATTACCCATTTGTAACACCACTTCTTCTATAGGCAACTTCTTATCCTTAAATTGTGTATTATTATTGAAACCTGAAGGATAAGTAGATCTATAATTATTATTCCCTTGGTTGTTCCAGTTTCCTAATGGGTTTCCTTGGTTGTTCCCTCGTTGCCGATTATTACAAGCAGAATTGTTATTATAGTTAAAGTTGGGATGGTTCTTCCAACTTGGGTTATAATAATTGGAATATGGGTTATTTTGCTTATTATTTATTGCATTCAAAGTTTCTAATGATGCTTGAGAATCTACCATTTTGCCTAATGAATTCTCTTCAATCATGGAAATTGGCTGAGAAAAATTCATTCCAAATTAGTCTAACTTCCTTGAAAGTGCAACAACTTGATTTGCTAATAAAGTAACTGCATCAGCTCCATGAATGTTGGCTACTTTCTTTGGATTCACCCTCTCAGAAAGCCATTGAAAATTATTGGCAGCCATCTATTCAATTAAAGCATAAGCTTCATGAAATGGTTTTGACATCAATGAACCACCACCAGCGACATCAATAATAGATCTAAGAGAACCAATTAATCAATTATAAAAGGTTTGAATTATTAACCAATCTGGTATAGCATGGTGTGGACACTTTCTTATGAGTTCTTTAAATCATTCTCATGCTTCATAAATAGATTCCCCTTTAAACAGATAAAGAGATGTAATATCATTTCTAAATTTTTTTATGCTGGAAATATTTAGTAAAAAAGTTTTTTGCTAAATCCCCTTAAGTTCTGATAGATCCAGGTGCTAATGAATTCAACCACATCTTAGCTTTATCCCTCAATGAGAAAGGAAATAACCTAAGTCTTTTGGCATCATCTGAAACACCATGTATTTAAATGTAACACAATTATATAAAATTGGTAAGATGTAAATTTGGATCTTCAGTTGGTGATCCCCCAAATTGATTATTTGATACCATTTGGATAATAGCAGGTTTAAGCTCAAATGAATTAGCCATTACAATAGGTTTTTGAATGCTACAATGAAGTCCATCTACATTAGGATTTGTCATTTATGTAATTTTTTTTTAATTTTTCAAGATTTTTAATTTATTTTGGTTTTTATAATTTTTCTAATAGTTCTTTCTAATTCAGAATCGTAGGGCACTAGTCCTTCAGAACCTGAACTACGCATACACTAACATAAAATTAAATAAAATAAATTAAAACATACAAAATAAGATACAATATTTAAAGTTTAAATAAGACTTTTTAAAAATAGAAATTTACTTAGTTTTCTTCCCCGACAACGGCGCCAAAAACTTGATACACAAAGGCTTAATGCTTATGCACAGTATAACAATAGTTCTAATGGTATTTGTCACTTATATTTCCTTATTTTGTAACAAAATCAAAAACTTGATCCTGAAGAAAAATATGAATTTAACTTTTTAATTTATATATATATTTACATTGGGATACTACGCAAGTATACGTATCATTTTCAAGTACTATAGGACTTTATGATTAAGACCTGAATATCGAACCAACAGGGAAGATTATGCAATATGAACTTTTTAGAAAGTTTTTCTATTTTTAAAAAGATAATTACTTGAACTAAAAATGTTTTTTATAGGAATTTAAAATTTAAATATTTTTGGTATTTTTGATATTTTAACGAAACAGTAACAACTTAAAAAGATAACTATAGTTTTTGTAGAAGAAAAATACTTAATATAAAAATATGTTTCTGCTTATCATGAATCAGTAATAAGTATAGGAATTCTAATGTGGAAGTATGCAAATTGTGTTGTGTAAAATAGGAGAAATAATATTCTTTACCCTTACTAGAGATGTTATAAAGAACATTGGCTAATTTAAAGTTTGAATAGTTCTGAAGAGCGGTTAGGCAAGGACGATACTAGCTCTCACTCTAGAGTTCCCTTGTTTCCCTCTACTTGGAGGCTAACATTCTCGTATCAGAACCTAAAACAATGAACCAAGTTGGGTTTAACCTGTCACTTTAAAGTCCTCTAACTCTACACCCTTCAATGAATATTTCCCTATTTATTGCACTCAATCATATGAACAACCTGTCACTTTAAAGTCCTCTAACTCTACACCCTTCAAAGATTATTTTCCTATTTATTTACACCCTGTCACTTTAAAGTCCTCTAACTCTACACCCTTCAATGAATATTTCCCTATTTATTTGCAGTCACTCACTCTAGAGTTCCCTCAATTCCCTCCACCTAAGGGCTAACATCTCGTATCATAACCTAACAATAAACTAAGTTGGGGGCTTTAACTTGTCACTTTAAAGTCCTCTAACTCTACACCCTTCAATGAATATTTTCCTATTTATTTGCACTAACTTTAAAGTCCTCTAACTCTACACCCATCAATGAATATTTCCCTATTTATTTGCACTCAATAATAATTAAAGTCCTCTAACTCTACACCCATCAATGAATATTTTCCTATTTATTTGCACTCAATCATGTGTACTACATTCTCATTCATACAACCTCATGTAATACTTTCCAATTGTTGACTGAGACAATACCAACCTGGTTCTTACATCTCCTCACAACAAATTTTAACATCTCGATTGGCCAAATCAAGAAGTAAATGAAGTGCATGGATTTTACAACATCGCAACTTCTTCCAATATTAAAGATCAATACTCTCCATAACTTCCATCCAAAACTTAATTACTTATCATTTTAAGAGGAAATATAAAGAAAACTACTCAGAATCCATGGAGAAAACAAAACCACACTTTAATTTAAAAGAAGAAATCATTGTCAAACCAACAACAAGTCTCAATTAAAACCAAAAGTTGTCTAAAACAAAAAAATAAAAATTTATCTCAAGTCCTCCACTAAACTCTTGAAGTTCCTTTGAATCTCTTCTCTTTTACAATCACTCAAAACCAAAAAACAAAAAGATTAAAGTAAATAAAAAATGATTCTGAAAATCTCTCCGAACTAACTCCCTAGAGAAGAACTTTCAAAACTTGCCAATATTTTCAGGATCTTTTCTTCTTTCTTTTATAGTTTTTCAAGGGGTGCCTTGGGATTTCTTCAATATGTGTCTTAATTTGATGTATTTTCCCAATAGATGCATCATTTCCTGATAATTTTTGTCAATGGTGGTTACAACCACCTATTAAGCCAATAGGTGCCTCAATAACGTCTTCAAAATTCATGAAAACCGATTTTACTCATCTAGTAACTGCCACTGGCGCTTAAGCGTGGTGTCTCGGTGCGTAGGCCCGACCTTCTCTCTTTAACAGGTGCTTAAGCGCCGGATCATGCACACAGGCGCCAAAACTCTTTTGCACAATTTTTCACCTTTTTGCTCCAAATTTGATCCTTTTGACCCATTTAAGCATTTTTTTCAATTGTTACTTGTATCTGCAAGAAAAGCACAAAAATATCTTCTATTAAAGCGTAACATCTCAAAAATAAGTATAAAATATATATCTAAAAATATTATATTTTTTAGGTGTATCATGCACCCACTTCTAACTAGGTCCCCACTCAACAATGAATTGTCAGATGAACATATAGTGCAAATAGAATTGTCCAGTGCCAGCTATTGGTAAATGTACTTCAATGGAGCTTAGTTAGCTAGAAAATACAAAAGATTAGGAACAGTTATGCCGGGTAAAGCAGGAATTGTTTATATTTTTATCATGCCAGATAAGGGCATGTTGATATTTTTCTACTACCTGACAGAGTCATACATAAACAACGAAGCTAAATATGAAGCATTGATCACCGAGTTGGAATTGGTAATCTCAATGGACATAATAGATATTATCATCTATAGAGACTCACAACTCATCATCAAAAAAATTGTTGTACAATACAAGATTTTGAAGCCAAGACTAGAAGAACACCACTGGTACATAATGAAGCTACTTGAGTAGATTCCCAACATGACTCTCTATCAGATTCTTTGGGAAGATAACGCCCATTTCGATGCTCTAGCAGAATTTACCAAGTAAATGACGTGTGCCCGAGAGGTTTTCATCAACATTATAGTTCAAGGAAGACTAGTTTTGCCTCAGATCGACCTCAACAACTTACTCAAACTTGAAATGGAGGAAGGAATGATGATTACAGTTGTTACCATTAATGATAATTGGTAAAAGCCATTAATATAAAATTTACAAAAATGAAAAACTGCCAGAAGACAAGTTTGAGGCATATCATATCACAAGAATGGTGATCCTAAAAATATAGTAATGCAAAATATATAAAGTTGACTCCGCTTTGCAATGGAGGCAAAAACTTGATGCATTATTTTATGAATAAGAAATTTAAGCAATTTATGTAGGGATTCTATGAAAGTATACGTATCATTATCAAGTAGTACAAGACTTTCTATTTAAGTCACAAATATCGATCCCACATGGAAGGCTTAAATTAGAAATAATAAATTCACTAAGAAATTCACAATAATAAAATAAAAATACTCTCACTAATTATGAATATTTAAGGCACTATCAGGACTAAATTATTAACTACTAACAAAGCTGTAAAGCAAAGTTTAAAACAATAACTACCAAACTATGTTTATGTGATGAAGTTATCTAATATGAAAAAATATCTTTCCCACTACAATGAGTTTTTGGTTTAAGGAGATGAGATAAATGGTTTAAATCTGTATTATGCCAAAAAGGAACAGTTTTAATTCTCTACCCTGATTTAGTGTTTTAGAGAATCATTGGATAATCTCAGGTTTAGTCCCTAAATCCATGGTTAGGCTAAAAGGATACTGGCTCTCACTCAAGAGCTCCCACTTTCCTACCCCCTGAAGGCTAATGCTCGCTTTAATTCTTAAACATTAAGACCAAATTAGGGATTTTAGTTTATCACCCTAAAATTTCCAATTCTACACCCAATAAAGTATAATTCCTTATTTCTTTGCATTTAATTCAATGAACGAAACACTCCTCCATGGAATTAAATGTGAATCTCACTTTGTTGTAGAACTAATACTCCATTTCCTGGATTATATGTTTCAAAATAGATTTCAACATTTCAATTGGCCAGATAGAAAAGTAAATTAAGAAATGAGTGGAAAAACCATCACAATTTATTTTATATTTTAAAATTGGCACATCCAAATTATCTCTGCATTTTGCCACATCTCAAAGTAGGGAAAATATTAAAGAAAACTACTCAGACTTCATGAGGAAGATACAACAAAATTCTTATTTTATATATAAAAGAAAGTTCATACAACAATAATAATCAAACAACATTTATCTATAATTCTTTCTCAAAGCAAATCCCTTATAGCTTCTCTTGGACTCTTTCTCTCTTTATAAGAATCTTGATTCTCTTATAAACGATGTAGATAAGAAAAAATCTCTCACTTCTCTCCCTCTCTAACAACTCTTAGAAAAGAATTCACACTTAAAATCACTTTAAAACACAAAACTCTAATGAACTAAATGGCTAATGGACTCTAAATGGTTGGAAGGGAGGACGAGAGAGAGATTTTTCGTATCAATTTTTACTATAAATAGAGCCTAATGTCAATTTTCTAATAGGTGCATCCAAAAACTATTTAAAAAGCATCCAAATTCATCGAATCTTTTAGAAATCAGTCTTGCACTTACATTGGCACCATCAGCGCCCATTCTTGCACCGTCGGCGCTATTGGCACATGAATTAAATTTTTGCTCTCTATAAAATGGAACCTTTGGTACTGCTTCTGGTGCTAAGGAAATTTTGGACTCCATTCTATAGGTCTGCGTCATCGGCGTCTAGCCTGGCACTGTCAGCGCTGAGTATTTCTTCCAAAACACCATTTTGACTCCAAACTTATTATTTTTGCTTCCTTTTTTTGCTTCAAGCCTTGAAAATCAGCAACCTACAATAAAACATGAAAAATACCTTCCTTTAAAGTTCAATAGCACAAAAAATGAATATAAAATATAGGTTTAAAAATGCATATATTTTTGGTGCATCAAAATCTAACAAACTTAAATGTTACTTGTCCTCAAGTAACTCCTTTACTACATAAAAAATATGACTTATGGCAAAGAATTTAAATTCTAGATTTCCATATTTCGGTCTACTAATTACAATAGCATTACATAAGAGAAATTTAAAATAACTCCAATTAATACTAATGGTATAAGAATATCTAGCAGTCAAGTCTAAGATTTATGATTCTCTATACTTTTCAAGAAAAATTTTAAATTGTAATATTAAAGCCACTTAGAATATCCATATGAAAAATAATTTCCATAAAAGTTTATTAGTAAATATGTTAATACTTATATACAAATTTATAGAAAGTAGTCAAGCCTTCTTCCTTAAGTTGATTTAAGTGAAGCCAATTTTTTATTAGGCATCTTTTCAAGCTTCTCCTCACATCTTTTTCTTTTCTCTTTCTTTTTTTTTTGTTTTTAGATTTTCTTTTTATTCTCTTTCATGATCATTTTCAATCCTTTCTTCTTTTTTTTATGTTAGGATTACTATATCTGGATATCCTTTAATGATTTTGAATTTTACTGTCCTCTTCTTAAAGTTAAAAACTTTTCACATTTCATCACTTTATAAATTCATAATAGCTTTAAAGATTTTTTATAAAGTTTTACTATTTTCTTCCTAAATGAAACTCTAAGATTCTTAACACTTCAAAAATGCAATATCCTTTTATACATAAAGAAAAGACTTACCTGTTAAAGGTTCTGATATTGAAACTTAATTCTGAAATATTGCTGGTGCTAATATAAAAAGCTACAAGACTTAAGACATTAAATAACACATAATACATATAAAAATTTGCTGAGAAAGAATTAACAACAATTACATTCAACATATTATATAAAAACTAATAATAGTATTAAAACAAATTCCAATGAAAAAATAGATTTACAATCCTACTGTTCATAATACAGCATAACATCTAAAATAAAGCAAAGTATCACACTCTAAAAATAAATAATAACAACAATAAAGTACAACAAACTATGAACTAAACAGAAGATCAAACTATGACTAAGTAAACATCAGCAGTCATCATCATCATCATTTTCTTCTTCTACACCAAAACTTTGTTGCTGATACGGGGTAAAGACAGGGTGACTAGGAAAATGAACTGAGTGGTCACCCCTCATGTACTAACCATCGCATTATTATAAAACCCATCATATTCAAACATCTGCCTTATTAAATCACCATTATGTGCATTTCTGGCCTCCATATTTTCCATACTACTTTCCATCCTTAGAATACCTCCCTTTTGGATCATCATTTGCTCCATAAGCCCTTGGAGAGTATGGGTACTAGAAGTAAAAGTAATATCCCTACTCCTACTTCTAGATCTCCATCCAACATGAGATTCATAACTCATAATATTTGCTGGCCAAACACATTTTAAAGGTTTAATCTTAGCCACATTCAGTCTAAAATAAGCTACTATCTGCTCACATAGTGTGAAGATCAGGGCAAGGTGTGCTAAACCACTAGTCAACTCACCTAAAATAAGCTACTATCTGCAAAGAATGCTTTGTGCTCACAGAGATATTCTTCTTGTAATTGATAAAATTCATTGATTCTTCTTGGAGTAAATTCCACCATTAAGTAGTCCTCAGAGGTTTCCTTAAAGTTGGAATAGAACTCCATCACTATACTAATAATATTCTCGACAGTAAAGTAATAAAAATTTTCCCACTTTTGAGCAATGATTAATCTTTCGACTTCTCCACCAGAATTTTTAAATATTCGATCCTGAATTACTTTCTTAGTTTCAAGCAGACTATTGAAACAAATGCTAGCCTTGTAGTTAATAAATTTTTTATCATCATAATCCACTTTCCTCATTCCCTTGTTCATTCCTGGTGCCATGATAATCTAAGAAAAATTGATAAAATCCAAATAAATTCCCAAAATTCTAAAAATTGATATGTAGAACATTCTAAATTTAAATCTACTAAGTAAGAGTTATTCACCAAAGGATTTTCTCAAATTCTTCCCAAAAATTTGACAATTTTGGATCTCAGCAATGTAAGATAAATCCTTGGTAAAAAACAAGATCTTTGAGTTCAAAGTGTAGCTCTTACCAAGAGACGATGAAATCCAAACTTCTTTTGCCTCCAAATCGCCGCAAATCCAAGCACTACTAAGCTCTACGTGCACAAACCGGAAGTTGAAGTTGATTAATGGGGTAAATATGATGTATTTACTTTGCAAATCACGTAATTTAAAAGTTCTGGGCACTTCTAGTGAAGGGCATTGTTGGCGCCCATGCTGGAGCTGTCGGCATTATTGCCAAAAACTTCATATTTTTTTATTTTTTGCAATTTAAATTTTCTTTAAATTCACTCCAAATTTTAATTAGTCTTTTTTAAACACTAATATTCTTCCTAAAATAATTCACAAACAACACCAAACTAACTTTTATATATGAAAATCCAAATTTTTACAAACGCACAACTATAATCACACTCACATGTTCATAAAGCAAACTAAACTATAAGTCAACATTGAAATCTAGCCACAACACTATAATGTTGACACAAATTTATACACACAATTAAAGTTATAAGAGTTCTAGAGCAAAGTCAATCCAATACAATCACATTAAAAACGTAATTATTTTAAAATAGCAGAGAGTCCAACTTCTTCAATTACTCCTCTTCATCTTTAGTACATTCTCCTCCTCTAATATCTCTCATAGACAAGTACATAGAGGACCCAAATGGATATACCATTGGTCCATGTCTCAAATAGGGCGGTTGGGACCCCACTTTCACCAAAATACCCCCAAACCCCAAATTTGACCAAAATACCCAAAATTACCCAAACTACCGAAGTTTGTCCAAAAATCATCTAAACCCATTTGAAACTACCCAAGAAGCCCAAAACTTCCCAAAATTACCAAAATACCCTTCAATTACAAAAATTACTAAAATACCCATGGTGGCCCAAACTTTCCTAAAAGGATCAAAATCATCTCAAATATCTCCAAATTCAATTTGGACCCTTCAATTGAACCCAATTTGAATCCTTTTAAACCCATTTTGACAATTAGATATGATGAAGGAGAGTCGTTTGATCGCGCGTTTATTCAATGGACGGATGAGATCAAGCTGGAGAAATGCTTGGAACGAAAAGACAGGCCGTGTGGCAGCTGAGGTGGCTGGCAGCGTTGAATAGCAGAGCGCCATGTCTAATGTTTGATACTGAAGAAGATGAGGTGGTGCATCGTGTTTAAGTAGAAAAATATGGATTTTTTGGGTTTATTTAAATGCTTGAATTTCAAAAATCCATCTTTCTCTAGAAAAATCATAAAAATAAAATAAAAATACCCTCTTGCTCATTGAACATAGGAGAATAGTGTGGACTGAAAATAAAAATTATTTGTTTAATTTTTTTATTTTTAGTGTATTAAATACTCTACGGAGTATTTTATTTCATTATGATCAAACATTGCTCACCATAGCTTGAAATTTTGAGGGTTTGTTCTAGATTGAGAGTATTTTGAAGGGCAAATTGAACTTACTATATTTTGTTCTAGAGTCACTAAAGTCTTGACTTGGGGTTTAGTATTATACCTTCATCTACTCCTGCAATTTGAATTCCTTACAAAATTATATACATATTGTCAAAGCTAGCCTTTCAGATGGAGGAGCAGGAAGAATCTACAGGTATGCTTTTAAGTTATTGCATTTACCTTTTCGTACCTCTTATTTCTTGCTTGCATGCTTAAGGTCACCCTAAATGCCCAAAACAATACTAGAAATTAAACAGGATAAAACTCACCACCATAATAGTCAAAATATAAAACAACTCAAAATTTAATCACAAACAAAACAAAACAAGAATTTCAACTAAATTAAGACATTCTTGTCAGATGATCGAGAATCCCTCGAAGGAGATAACCTATGATTGCTAAGGAGATTTCCCACAGTCAAAATGAAAGTATGAAAATTATTAAGTTGAGTTTAGTAAATTCATTTGGACTAAGTGAATTTGAAGAATAATAGTGGTGTCGAAACAAGGGAACCATAAGATTCTAACTAGTTTCGCTCTAGTCAACTTTAACATCCCCCATAATATTTAAATAAACATAATCTTAGGAGACATTTGATTTGATATCATGACTTGACACATTAAAAAAGTTAAACTCGCCACGAAGAGGAGCATGGAGCTAGCATTATAAGCAGTATGACCATCTTCAACAGTAAAACATGTCTACACTAGCTAAATCATTCTATATAATTAAATAACAAGCCATAGGACTTCAAAGTTGTCTTCCTAGTGTGACAAAAATCCTCATCCTATCTTTAGAATTTTGTATGGCTCTGCTATACAATATATGCCCTAACATGTTTTAGGATTCTGAGGTTGTCGTTCGTCATGACCTATATCATCACCTCTTCCAGGATATTTGTGTGATTGTTTCACATGAATGTAAGCCCTAATTAATAAAATTGGTTGGATAAAACACTTAAATATTTCTTCTTTGAATTGAAACCAAACCATAGGATAGATTGGGAAGTCGCTGAGGTTCTCCTCAGGATTCGTGACATCCCCTAGTTCTTCTTCCTTTTGATTCCAAAAATAAAATATTTCAAATTTAAGTTATTCCCATTTCACACCATTTTGTCTGATTTGTTTGAAAATTCCCATCCTTTGAAATTTGTGAAGATAATTTCTACTGATTTTAATTGAGAGTTTTTTTAGGTGACTTTAGTTATCTAAGATCTAATTAACTATAAGGTCTTGCCGTTATAGGAAACTTTCAAGAACCCAGCTTAATATAAACCCTATTTAATTTTTTATATTATATAAGAGAACTTATTGGCCTAAAATAAAATGGTTTCGCAGACCAAACATATGTCATGTATTGCTTAGTTTATTTTATTGAGCCTCACTATCAAGTCATTTATCTATCTTTCAAGATGGATACGTAGCTTATGGTGTGACACTCTTTCATTTAAACTATGAAAAATATGGGATCGATTTGATTTCATATTTTTCTAAACTATATATATATTTATATATATAAATTAAATGTCCCTCCGAAGCGAGCAAAGGGATTATGATTCTGGCGACCGATAGCTTCCACAGGATGACCCCCCTAAAATTGTGCTGACAATAGTTTGGGAAGTCATCGAGGTTCTCCTCAAGATCCATGACATCCCCTAGTTTCTCTTCTTTTGGGTTTCATAACAATGTTTCAAATTTGAGTCATTCACATTTCACACCTCTTTTTTCGATCTTTTGAAAAGTCCTATCATTAGAAATTCTTGAAGACAATATTTTCTGATCTAAATCGAGAGTTTTTTTTTAGTGACCTTGATCTTTTAAGATATAATTAACTATAAGAGATTGCCCTTATATGAAAATTTAAGAACCCAACTTAATATAAACTCTATTTAATTTTTTGTATTAAATAGAGGAACTTTTCAGTCAACATAAAAATAGTTTTTCACAGACTTAAACAGATGTCTTAAATTTCTTACTATGTTTAATTGAGCCTTACCAGTGAGTAGTGCATCTCTTCTTTAGAATGAATGCATTGCTTGTGGTATTAGGCTCGTTTATTTAAACGACTGAGGATATGAGATCAGTTCGTTCTTATATTTTTAATATTTAAAATATTACTTTTTTTGAAATTTAATATCTTTATTAAATTAAATCGGGTGTCGGGATAACCTATTTCAACAACCAAAAATGTCTAATTTGGTGATTGACACATATTTATAGCAAATGTAGTTCTTTTATTATTTATTTAGGTCCTTTTAATTACGTAAGAGTTTATCCTTCTCCGTGCGGGATTGATACTTAGGACTCCACTGTAGCTATATATTCCTTGAAAGATATGTATACATGCGTTTAAGACCTAGTGAATATATATTATTGGAAATATATTTTGGGATTACAAATGTAGAATTAATAGTAAATTAAGCATACTAAAGAAATTTTTAACACTCCAGGTTTTGCACCTTCAAATTTTGGGTGCCATTAACAGAGATTTAAATTAACATATAACATGCAGAAAAAGAGGACACACTAGAGGCACATCAAGTTTTTGGTGTCGTTTCCTGAGAGTAACGGTAAATATCTAATTAAAAGTTAAAAGAATTTATTTGAACTATTAATCCTATTTTGTGTAGGTGTTTTAAAAAAAATTAGAAACATATATATATATATATATATATTTTGTGATTTTGTATGCATAGTTTATGATCTCAAGGATTACTACCTTTTGATTCTGAATTAAAATGAACAATAAGAAAAAATCTAGAACAAGAAAAAGAAAATATTAATTGAAAAAAACAGAACATCAACAAAGACCTTTAAGAGATCNTTACTTAAACTAAAAATATTTTCGTAATATTAAAAGTCAAATCTTTTTGGTATTTTAGATATTTTGACAAAGTAGTAATAATTTAAAAAGATAACTTGAGTTTATGTAAGAAAAAAACACTAAATTTGAAAAATATCTTTCTCCTTATCATGAATCAATAATAAGTATAGGAATTCTATTGTGGAAGTGTACAAATTGTGTTGTACCAAATATGAGCAATTATATTCTTTACCTTTACTAGAGATTCTATAAAGAACATTGACTAATTTAAAGTTTGAATAGTTTTGAAGACTGGCTGCGTAGGGAAGATACCAGCTGTCACTCTAGAGTTCCCTCGATTCCCTCCACCTAGGGGCTAACATCTCATATCATAACTTAAAACAGTAAACTAAGTTATGGTCTTTAACCTGTCACTTTAAAGTCCTCAAACTCTACACCCTTCAATGATTATTTCTCTATTTATTTGCAATAAATCATATGAATTACATTGTAATTCATACAACCTCATGTGATTCTTTCCAATTGTTGACTGAGTCAATACCAGCCCGGTTCTTACATGTTCTTACAACAAATTTTAACATCTGGATAGGCCAAATCAATAAGTAAATGAAGTTAGGATTTAAATCATCATAACTTCTTCCAACGTTAAAGATCAATACTCTCCAAAACTTCCATCCTAACTTTAATTACTTATCATTTTAAGGAGAAACATAAAGAAAAATACTCAAAATCTATTGAGAAAATAAAACCACACTTTAGTTTAAAAGTAGAAATCATTGTCCAACTGACAGTGACTTTATATATGCAATAAAATATAAGATAAATATGGACGTATTAAATATTCAATAATTGTAAAGTCACACTTATCGACG
>JXCR01112079.1:0-26319 GCA_002079205.1 Phalaenopsis hybrid cultivar | reverse complement strand
ATAGACGACAATGCACTTGTTGACCATCTCTAACAACTCGCCCAAGCATTGTAGCTCTACATGTTCGAGGATGAAATGAAACCTCTCCGACCTCACTCTCTGCACCAATGCAGCCTAGGCCATGTCAGACTTCAAGTCCTTGACATCTAACTTATTGCTCTGGAAGCATGCAATAAAAACTTTAAGCTTTTGTTGGTCCCCTGCTTCAGCTGCCACATAGATTAAGCGCGCTTCTTAAGCCTTAAGGCACTAGCAAAGTGCAACTTAAAATAGACTTATGAACTCTGCAAAATAGGTGATTACCTCCTGAGCAATACTTCAAGCCACCTTAATGCAGTTAATCTCGACGTCATGAAGAAGAGCTTACACATGAAGGCATAAAAATTTTTCAACAGACATATGGACAATTCGAACAATGCGAGCTGGTCGTTGGGATCCAATTGTCATTCATACAACTCTAAGGCTTTGTTAGCTACAACTGCAACTTCTCAGTTTTTCAGCTGCAGCTACGCAGTCCTAGGAAGCTACTGCAGGGAATTTACTACGGGGAAGCTGGTTGTCTGTTTGTTGTAGTTGTGTGAGAACAGTTGTGGGGTAGCTGTTTCTGGAAAAATATTCATTTTGCCTTTGTTTGGTGAAGTTGTTTAAAGCAGAACTATGATAGCGATATATTTAATAACTCAGAAGAAGAAATTCATTTAAAAACATAACAAAAGTACGACTACACGACTCACTTAGCAGTGAGTATCAAAAGTACTAACAAAAAAGAAAAAAAATTAATAAAATTACAAACATTTTTATTTACAAAACTAACACCAAGGTGATTTTTTTTAAAATCTAAAGGAGAAAAAAATGTGTTCATCAAAGCTAACAGACTAAGATAATGCACACGGAATACTTGCAAAAACAAATATTTATTATGCTAATCCTTAACAGTTGGACAAAGGCAAACGGTGCTGACGGGAAAATGATAGTATAATGCCACCAGATTTATTTGATCTGAATTGCATTAGTACTTGAATTAAATTGTAGAAGTAGCTTAAGAGCCCCCATAGAGTTACTCAAAGTAAAATTACGAGGAAAAGAACAACAAACAAAGTGAGGGGAAAAACTTGCAAATTTCAAATTACAGATAATTAAAAGCTCAATTTTAATATATCTTCAAGATCTGAACAATGGAAAGTCAAAAGGGCATAACAATCAAAGAAATTGAAAGCATTAAAACTGTTATCAACTGATTTAACAGAAAATGTGCAGTAGCTTGAATCGAAAAAGCAGGCATGGTAGAGGAAGAAGGCGCGGAGCCTGGGCGAGGAAGAAAAGAAGGCGTGGAGCTTGTTCCTAGTCGAGGAAGAAGAAGGCGCGAAGTTCGTTCCTGGTCGAGGAAGAAGAAGACACGAGATCGAGGGAGAAATGGCAAGATGGCGCACAGGCGGACCACTAGGTTGCTCTGCTTCTTTCCGCGAAGAGAAGGGGCAAATTGGAATATTGGCGGGGCCAAAGCTGGGGCCGCGGGGTCAATCCCACAGCCGATTTTCTGCCCGCTTTAGCGTCTTGCGGCAGCGAAGCTGCGAATCAAACGGGAACATATCGCGTTTTGAAGCCGCGACGCGCCAAAAAAGCGGCCCCAAACAAAGCCTAAGACAACATCTTGAACTTCTCCGGGGTTCAACTTGTGACATATGTAGAAAGAAAGCATTCTCTGACAGCTACTGTAACTCAGCCCACACCGGTTCGTTCTTCTCCTCCACGGGGAAGGTTCCGTCGCTATCTTAGTATAGACTGTCGTCGTGCTTTTTTCTGCAGTTGGATCACTCTCCTCCCGTTGTTGGCTATCAGTTCCCCTTAAAGCGAGTTGAGTAATCCTTATCATGCCAGCTCTTCTCCTAGAACTGGGGTCGTTGCTAAGGTAGTGACCACTCTAAGGAATTCTGTGAACTATCTTAGCATCCGGTTGGTGATCTAAGTTTTCAAATTTTGCAAACCTTGTTGGATAAATTCCAAATTCCGGATGCATGTTGCTTCTCCTTTCTTCCTCTAACTAGACTTTTCCTGTTGTTGTTGCTGGGCTCCTCTTCTTGTTGACGTCATGTTTCCACGCTCACCTCACCTTAAAGAATGTTAAATCCAAAATGTCTGGGAAGCAAACACATGGAATAGAAATTTCTTTTAGGATGAGAGAGAGAGAGCAATAGAAGACCGACAAAAAAATATGTTTTCTATTCATGATATGGATCCCTATTAATATGCATAGGTCACAATATTCCAAAAGTACATATTAGCTTCTTGGCTATTAACATTTCAGAATGATTGTTTCGGTATTCACAGAGATATATGCATATGATAAGACCCGAGACCGATTTGATGATGTGGGATGCTTATCGTCTGATAAGCCTTGATTCGATTTATATGTAGTCCAGAATAGCGCTCTCAATCGATCGTCTCGACAGATGAATACCGCCTTACAGGATTTTCTCTTGGTGTCTTTTGCCTATTGTTCGAATAATATTCTTCATTCACTAATACTCATCTGGAAACAATCATTGAAGACCATACTCGATCGTTTGCATTTTTTTCTTGAATCGCTCGTTTATCTTTGAGATTCATGTTAATATATTTTTATTTATACTCATATTCATAATACATTAGTGTATTTTAATTTTGCCAAAATAACTTATTTCGAAAAAGAACATTTTTCTCTCGACGAAAAAACAATGATTTATTTTATTTCCATTATTTTATTTCTACATTTTATACCTGTTTACGGTGGTCCGTGATCTGAAGTAAAAAAAAAGGAAAAAAAAAAAGTCGGTTTTACTTATTGGAAACCGAATAAGTACATTTCGTGTGTGGTCCCGCGCGCGGGCGGGTGGCCTTTTTAACTGCTTGGAATTAGTCGTCCGTCGTGGCTTGCATTGGACCCGCATTAATGCCCGAATATTTGTCATCCCCTCTTTAGACCAGCCCGGCGTACAACTTCGTGGGGCCGGTCCGGTTTGGCTTATGCCACCCATCTCCGGCCCGAGTCCATCTGAATGATGGCCTGGACCACGCCCAATTAATAATTCTCAAACCCAGTTTGCTAGTAGCCCTTCCCCATTTATGGAAACGCATGCCCCTCTAATTCGCCTTGTCTCCTCTCGCCTTGTCCTTTTTTATTTATAAAATTGAGCAAAGAAATTGCAGATTACAACTGCTATAGAATTTTACATGGGCGGGTAAATTTTTTTATTTCTTAGCATTTTTATATGAGCTGTCACCCACCTAGAACTAACTAGTCTTTGCGAACCGAGTCCTTGATTTCTTTTGTCGTTATTTTTTATTGTATTTATAAGTGGGTGAAAGAGATGGAGAGGGAAGATTACAAGAAGTGAGGCAAATTAAATTGGTAAATTGGTAATTGCCGTTCACTAAGGCATGGTCAATGTCAAGGTGGTGGGTAAACAATGTAAGGTGGAAGCAGATGGCCTTAGAGTTGAAGTTGTCATGAAAGCAAATCGGGATTCAAATCAAGTTGACCTTAAATTTTTGTTCTAGTTTGTGTTGAATCGATATTTATTTTAGACTAACTTATTCTAAAAGAATTTTATTGATCATTTAAGAACTGATATTTATTTTAGACTTGGGGAATCCTAACTCAGAAAACTATTGGCTAAGCTATTGAAACTAAAAAAATGATCAAGAGGAGAAGTTGAATTTATGAGTGAATCATAAAAGATTTAAAAATTATGTCTTTAAAATTAATCAATCATTGGCATTATGGTAAGCCTAAAAAAAGTTATTTAGTCTCTAATAAGTAGCCCTAAAAAAATACAATATACCGGTAAACCACTAAAATTTACCATCATGGCTCCTTTTTTTTTTTCTCTCCATGTTCTTCATGCTATATATAGCTAGACTCCTTTGAAATACAATAAAAAAAATAACAAATTTTAACACTAAAAGCTTCTACACTATAATATTGAACAAGTTTCTTCAACTCCTCGCTAGTGAAATGATTAAAATGTTTTCTCGGTTTTGTTTGTTTCTCGGATAATTATTTGGCCATTTACATCCTTGACGTGTTTTCGAGGCAAGTTGATTTGATCAAAAGCTTGATTCATGAGCAATCAACTTAGATTGTAGTTACCACCAAGTGTTTATTTAATGCTTCATTAGGGCAATGAAGGTCAAAGTTCATCCCAATCAACAAATTTTATAATTCTTAAAGCATTCAAAGATAGTGGAAACCCTCATTCAGCCAATATTAAACCTTAACTCCAACCATGGAGTTCAATTTCATTACATAATTAACCTACTTTACAAGGTCTTTATAGAAGCCTTTATATTGCATTATATATTTAGATAGCGATTAAATTATAGATATTCACTAATAACATATTTATTTCTATAGCCATTGTCTGTCAATAAAAATATAACTTGGAGAATCCGTTATCTCATAACACATTAATCAAAGATAATATAGTCCTCACCCTTTATGGTGGAAGTGGAAAAGTCAAGGAGACTACCATGATCATTAAAATATCAAAACAAGGGCGTGGATCTAATTATTAGTAAATACCGGAAACACCAACTTTTCCAAAAAAATAAGGCCTACAAGCTATACCTAGGAACACAACACAATGACAAACCAAAATTTCATTCATTTCACATTAAGACAATATATTTATAACATTACTTTAGTAAAAAGAAGAGGGAAAATACCCCAGTAATAAAACCACATAAGAAAATTATTTGAAACTACATATTTCATAAATTCTTGCTAGTTTGTTTCCTCATTGGCTATTCCAACTTGATTCACCTCGCCTTGGAAAGAAATTATTTTTCAAATAACTGCTATTTCCAAAAATTCAACTTTAAGCAATGTCCCATGTGCTTATTTGCCTTATGTTTTATCTTCAAATTATATGATACAAGCCAAAGTCCACCTTGATTTGAAAATTATTCCAAATAATTCAAGAGAGAATAATAGATAATTTGTACGTGCACCTTTCTTTTTGAGGTTAAAATAGGAAGGCAAAATAGAATTTCAACCTTCCCACGTGTATTGTCAGTACATCAGAGGCTAAAGTTGCCTAGTTTTGGATTAACTTTAACTTTAAGTATGATAATTTATATTAAAAAAAATGGCATTAAGCTCTTGAAAGTAATTAAATATGAACTATTTTCAACATTCTTTAACATACATGGTGACAACAACCGTGTTATAAAGATAACCTCAAACTTGACAGTTTATTAAATTACTAAATTATAACATACAACATAAGCATATGGCCATATGAGAATTACTTTATTAAAATATGATAAATCAAGGCAATAATGACATCATGTTTAACTAAAGGAAGATATTTTACAGAAAAAAAAATTATTACATGCAATTGGCATACATCACATAGTAATGGGATCTATCTTAAAAGAACAATTGCTAACAAAAACTAAGCTGGCTACACTCGATCAACATAATGAAACCAGTGCATAAAAAATGAAGTTAGTATAAGAGCATGCACCTGGGATCACAGACACACAATTACACATAGGTGAGCGCACGCGTTTGCACGTGCTTGCAAGTCATGCAGGGGCAAGCAAGCGTGCGCGTGCATTGATGCTCCCCTAGTGTGAAAAATTTTTCTGCGTATTTTATGTCAATTTAAATCCCCAACAAAGGCACCAAAAACTTGATGGTGTGAAACCTTGTGTGTGTAACTTTTCTATTGATTCAAGCCCTTACGATTAATTTACCAATAATTTTAATTTTGTAATCCATACATGTTTTTTAAACATTTTATATTCACTAGGTTGTAAACGCAAGTATATGTATCGCTCAACTAATGTAGGGCTCTAATGGAGTCCTAAATATCGATCCCACTGGGATAAGGTTAAACACTTACTTAATTAAAAGGACCTAAAAAAATAGTGTAAGAACTACAAAAGCTATAAATATGATAACTAAAGTTAAATGAGAAATGCATGTCTAATGAAACTAAATCTAACATGCTAATTTCACAAACTTAAAAGTTAAGTCTATTATAAGAAGGTAAAGTAGTTTTAACGAAGGCTTAAAATTTAAGAAAAGTATCTTTCCCATTTACAATAAGGTTGTAGCTAGTGAAGAATCAAATCTTTTTTTAATTGCATGTGACAAATAGGAGCAAAAATATCCTTAATCCTTTGGTTAATCAATAAAGGAAATTGGCTAATTCAGATATTTTGATTCCAAATCCATGAGTAGGCTGAGAGTATAGTGGCTCTCACCATATGGTTTCTAAACATTTGAACCAAATTGTTAATTTTAGTCTGTCACCCCAAAATTACCAATTCTACACCCATCAAATAATATTTCCTTATTTATTTGCACTCAATCCCCTGATGACTTCACTCTTTCATGTCATTAAAGTGTTATTTCTACTTCAATGCTGGAAACATGAGCATCCCGACTCTTATGTTTTTGCATAGATTTTAACAAATTAATTGGGCAGATTGAAAAGTAAATGACGTTCAAGATGAATCATCACAATTTAAGAAATTAAGATCATTTTTAAATAACTTTTGATTCTTCACCACTACTTCTTATTGTAAAGGGAAAGACAAAACAACCACTCGGAATTCATGGAGAAGAAATAACAGAACATGAATTTATATATATTGAAAAAAATTCACACAACAAAGAATTTAAGTAAACAACTTATCTTACTCTCGTTCATAAGAAAATCCCTTTAAGTTCTTTCTACTTACAATGATATTCATCCCTCTCTAAGGATTGCAATGAAGAATAAATCTCTCATTTTCAATCTCTTCTTATAACTCTTAAATATGATTCTCTCTAATTCTCTAAAAAGAAAAATGAAGTATGGAAGTTTTAATCTCTTTTCCTTCCTTCTTTTCTCCTCTTTCGCCCTCAATTTCTGTCAAAAATAGTAGTTAAAAAATGTGTGGCCGAAAATGAAAGAGTTCCTTTAAGCACCCCTTCAAAATTTGTCCAAATTCAATTCATTTTGAGAAATAACCATCTCGGCGACGTTTTGGCACCAACTGGCGTCATTCGGCGCTGGTCGTGCACCATACAGGTTTACTGACGTCGTTCGACGCCAGTTCTGGTGCCAGAGCATTTCTTTGCCTTTTTTGTTTTGAAGTTCATCCCTTATGCTCCTTTTTAATCCAAATCCCCAAATTGAGCATACCAACATCAAAAACATGAAAATATCTTTCTTTAAAGTGCAATTTCACTAAAAATGACCAAATATAGGCACTAAAATTATATGAAAAATTGAACATTTTTTTGGTGTATCGAAATCCGCCAAACATAATTGTTACTTGTCATTAAGTAACTCCTTTACTACATAAAATTATGACTTATGGTAAAGAGTTTAACTTCTAAATTTCTGTAATTTGGTTTACTAAATTTAATAACACAACTTACAAAAAATTTTTAACAATTCAGGTTAAAACTAAAAGTATAAGAACATCCAGTAGTCTAGTTTAAGATTTTTGCTTTTTTATTTTTTTCAAAAGGAATTGTAGTTTTGTCATATTAAAAATACTTAGAATGTCCATATGAAAAATAATTTCATGAGAACTTTTATAGTAAGGATGGTAATACCTAAATAGAAGTTTAGAAATATAATAAAACATGTTTCCTCAAGTTGATTCAAGTGAAGCCAATTTCTTATTAGGCATCTCCTTAAGCTTCTCCTTATATAATTTTTCTTTTCTTTTGCTTTTACTTTTTTCATTCCATGTTTTTATATGTGTGGATTACTATATCTGTATATCATTTAATATTTTTGAACTTTCACTTCTTAAAGTTAAAAACTTTTAACATTTCTTCACTTAATAAATTCATATTAGTTTTAAAGATTTTTCATAAAGTCTCATTTTAAATTTTCTTTTGTGAAACTCTAAAATTTTTAATTCCTCAAATACAATTTTCTTTACTTTAAATAGAAAATGCATAGTCTTATTCCTTCATACTAAATACCTCAATTTAAAAATTAGCCTTCGTTATGGAAAACCTATACATAAGCCTACTATATATAGTTAGAAACAAAAATATAGTAATCAAAAGTTAGCCTCTAATACCAAAGGTCATGTTAAATTAAATTTTAAAAATATAGTTAATTCAGGATAAATAAAAGATATTTTCCTTTTTTTAAAAGAAAATTTTCTTCCCCCCAAATTTAAAGTTTAAAAAAATTAAACATGCAGTATAAGAAATGTAGGGTGAAAGAAAATATTAAATACATTCAAAAGTACGAACATGTTGTTCTGGGACTTTGAACTTTAGCAATGCAGGTACCAATAAAAAAAGAGCAGATATATAGCTATGTATAAAATTCAAATTACATATTTATATCAAACGATTTATTGTATTAAAAGAAAGTGTTAAACATTAACAGAAAACTAAAATAGATATTCAAAAAAACTAAACTTAACAATAATAAGTTCATGCAGTGTACACCACAAATAAAGAAAAGTACATCGACAAACTAATAGAAAATAAACCAATAATAGTCACAAAGAAAAACTAACATCTGGCTAATTTTCCTCCTCATTAGTTTCTTCTACTTATTTTTCTTCATTATCATCTTCCCAACCTTCTAGATTTGCTTCATTCACATAAAGTGTAAATCTAGGACAGGTGGGAAATTCCACAGAATGATCTCCCTTCATATATCTGATCTGAGAATCATAGTAAAAAATATAAAATTCAACTCTTCTTTGGATGTAAGAATAATTATGAGAGTCTCTTGCTTCCATGCTTCTCATCTAATTTTGCAGTGTCAAAATATCTCATTGTTGAATAGTAATCTAGTCCATAAGTTCTTGTCAAAAAAATGAACTCGAAGTGGAAGGTTTAGTTGCAGATGTAGAAGGTATGTCTCTATTTCCAGTTCTTCACCCAACATGTGCCTCATAAGTATGCACACTAGGCTTACTGATTGGCTTTAGGGGCTGTAATAATTCCTCTAAGAGAATTAAACTCTACTCCTGATTGTTTACATAAATTAAAACTCAGGGTAGGGTATGCTAAACCCCTAGTGGTACTTCATTTTGTATATGAGTGTGTATTGGTGTAAATCAAAGAACTAATATGAATTCTCTTATGAAGCTGGAAATTTAATATGTCTATATCTTTAGTCACTTCACTTAAATGATTTATAGGAAGTAAGCATGCATGAATAAAATAATGTCATGCCTTAGATTGTGCAGTAAGCTAAGATGTGGCAGAATTTACCTTATTATTGTTATTTATCTTTCGTACACATTTTGATTCAGGGAGAAATTTGATGAATTTATCTAACATTGTGTCAAAAACTTGAAACGAGGCATACTCACATTGATCTGCATTCCTCAACTAGCTTAAAGCTTTAATTCTTCCAGGAGTAAAATCTACGAATTTACCTTGAACATAAATCCGATCATCTGTAGCAGCATAGAGGTTTGCATAGAACTCTTGAACAATATTTTTAACTGCTATAACAGTAAAGTAGCAGAAAGTTTCTCCCAATGTATTGCTACATATAATCCTTAAATCATTCCTCCTGGGTTGAAAAATGCTCGCTCTTGAGTCAAATTCTTCTTTGCAAAATGTGAGTTATAGTGGTACCATGCCTTCAGATTGACGAACCCGTACTCGTCACAGCCAAGTTTTCCAACCATTCATTTCATTTTAGGAGCCATAAAGATCTAAAAGTTCTAAAATATATCCAATAATTCTCCAATAATGGTGAAATTAAGTCTTAAAATCCAAATCATGGCTAAAAAGCTTCACTTCATCAACTTTCCTTTTCTTATTTAAAATCTTTTTTTTCAATTTTTTAGGTTAGATTGAAGCTCTTACGAAGAGATGATGAGAGTCGGAGTTTTCAAGCCTTCAAATCTTCTCCAATCCAAGTATTTTGATGCCCTAAAATGATTTTTGGCCATAGCTGAGGAAGATGATGAAGTTTGGAGTTCAATAATGGTGAAAAAGAATCATTTCATGATTTTTTAACCCAATTATGTCTTTTTGCATGTCTGGCGCTGTTAGGCGCCAGTGTGAAAAAAACGCATGGTTTCGCATTTTTGCTACAAATTTTCACATACTAAGCCACATTATGCTATAATTAGCCAAAATCTTCATTAATTTCTAATTCTAGTAATTTTTAACAATTAATTTTTCACTAACAACACAAAATCTCACTTTATATAAATAAATCCAAGTACACACACTTGACTTTTTTTTTCTTTTAACATATAAAAAAAATCAGCGTTGCTAATTAAACCAACAACTCGGCGCTAAAAATAAGAAATTCAAAGTCAATCATCAACTAAGCAATCCCATTCACGTCAGCAAAAACATAAAAACAAACACACTTAAGCACTTAAGCTCTCTATGATCTCTTCAGTACTTTCAATCCATCAAGCACTTTAACTCTCATCATTTTAATATGCTTTGATATCTCCTATCGATTGGTAATGAACAAATAAATTGTAGAAAGGGCAGCTTGGGAATTCATCTATTGATTCATCTTCGATCCAAAAATTCTTCTTGTATAATCAAGCTGTCCAATCTTTGACAAGTCCATTATGGTTAAATTATTTTTTCATTCCCCAATATAAATGGTCAAATTTAGTAGAATTTCCATCAATCTCATTGATGATATGATTCATTTTCTTCTCCAAATTTTTAACTCTTTTCATCACAATATCCAATATATCCAGTGGTGGCGGTAATAAAATAGGTGTTGATTTTTGAGACAATTGATCCATATGAGCATTCTCCTCTTTTGGATTCACCAAATTCAAAAAGTTGATAGTTGAGTCCAGAGGTTGCCATGGAAGAAAAGCCTTTTCCCACTTATCGTATGGAACTTGTGACTGGCTATACAGCAGAAAGATAGTAGAAGGATGTCCACATCTAGTAGAACATCCATTTAATTCTAATCTCATAATAGAGTTTACAATCAATGTTCCCACATCTATTGGCCTTCCAGTCTGAATGCAATAATTTAAAATGACACTTTCTTTTTGTAATTTTACTTAGTTTCTTAGTGGAAAGTAACTTAGCAGAAATGAAGATATGCCGTGTCCTAGATGAAGCATTTAATAAAGAAGATGGGAAACTTGCATCACATTCATCTTTTGCTTCCCAGCCTCAATCTTCATCCATCAGAAATCTGTATATCTCGGACATGTTGCCTCTCGTCAAGGCAAAGTTAGTGTAATGACAAACTGGGACATTCTCAATAAAAATAACTCATTAATCAGAGAAGGATTAAGAGGCACTTCTTTGCCTTGCACATACACCACACCTTGGTTAATTCCATGGAGATTAGCATAGAACTCTTTTATCACAGGAACTACTGCAGCAGTGTAGCATAATACTTCCCAATGCCTCTTCATTATGATATCTTCCACCACAGTTTTTAGAACTTCATGTCCATGATTCAAAAATCCTTGCTCCTTAATTAGTTTCTTTTTCACCAACACTTTCTCATACAACTTTTGTGCATATTGATTAATGAAACTTCTTTTGTTGAAAAATTCAGATTTGTAACATAACATGGAGTTAGAAGCCATTGGATTGGAATGGGTACTTCTAGTTTATCCAAAAGGTATATATAGACTTAAATTTAGAATTGAATTGACTTAACTTTGTCCAATTCCCATCCAAATTCATAAATCAATTTTTAAAACTCACAAAGCTACAAAAATAATGCCCATAGAAGTTTCCCATGTGATTTGATATTGTAGCGCCGGTGTGGCGCCGAATAGTGCCATTTAGTACTGGCCGGGTTGCTAGACGAAAATTTTGGTGCCGTTTGGTGCTGATTCTGACATCGATTGAATTTTTTTGCAGCTTTGCCAAATGATTAAATAATTCACTTTCTTTTTTAAGGTATCCCATATTAAAAATTTCTTATGCATTTTATAAAATTTTTAAGACATTAAAGTGTATAAATAAATACATAAAGTTACACAAATTTAAATCAAATACTTAAGTAAATATGGTTTACCTCCCATACAGCGCTTAGTTTAACGCATCAACCTGAAATATTAAGTATTCATTTTTGTTAATCCAAAATTAAAATATCTTTAATCATCGGACCATGCCCTCTAAAATAAGGTTTAAATTTATGTCCATTTACTTTAAATTTTATCTTAGTTTTTTGATCTTCTACTTCTACTACTTATGGGTAAAATTTAACAAATGTAAATGGTTTTATCCATTTAGATTTTAATTTTTTTGGGAATAATTTCAATCAAGAATTATACAATAAAACTACTTTCCCAAGTTTAAACTCTGTCCAATTATCTATTGATTATGCCAATTTTTCATTTTCTCTTTATAACTCATGACATTGTCATAAGATTCATTTCTTATTTCATCAAGCTCATTCAGTTGTAGTAATCTCTTCTCACTAGCATGTTTTTAATTAAAATTAAACTCTTTAATAGCCCAATAAGTTTTATGCTCCAACTCTGCTAGTAAGCGACATTTCTTTATGTCCACATAGGGACATTCCTATAGGTATTTTATAAACTGTTCTTTAAGCCCATAATACAATATATAACTTAACAGAACAATTTATTTTATCATGATTACTAGTATTTTCCAAAATTCTTTTAAGATTAGATGATTCAATAAGTCTAATTGTTGGGAATGATAATTAGTGGAGGTCCTATGTTGGATACTAAATTTTTTTGTTAATTTTTCAATTATTTTATTTCTAAATTGAGTTCCCCCATTAGTATGAATCACTATTGGCATTCCAAACCTAGAAAAAATAATTTTTCTTGAGAAATTTTAAAACACTTCGAGCATCACATCGTGATAAAGAAATTGCCTCAATCCATTTTGAAACGTAATCTACTGCAATCAATATGTATAAATTTCCAAATGAAAGCAAGAATGGTCCCACAAAATCTAATCCTCATACATAAAAATTTCAACTTCCAATATAAAGTTTAAAGGCATTTCATTTCTTTTCGAAATATTAGCTACTCGCTGACATCGATCACAAGTTCTTACAAGCATATTAACATCTCTAAATAGATTGGGCCAATAAAATCCCAATTATAAAATTTTGTTGTGTAGTTCTATCAATTCCAAAATGTCCTCCAAATTAAGAGTCATGGCATTTTTTGAAAATTTGCAGGGTATCATCATAATGCACACATGATGAAACCATCTCCAAATAATATGATCTTTACAATGCCTATATAAATAAGGATCAACCTTGATGTAAAACTTTGCATCGTGAATTAATTTTCCTTATTGTTGTGGTGTTAAATCGTTCAGTACAAGATCACTAACGATATAATTAACAATTTTCATCATCTTATGAAGTTAAACATCAGATCTGTGTAAAAGTGAATTGTCATAAGGACAAATAAACATTCTCTTCTCTTGATCCTCGGGAGCAATAAGAATTTGGTGATATTTGGTATATCCATCTAGAAAAAAAAATTATTTATGCTTAGCTAGGCTATCCAATATTTTTTGTAAAAAAGGTAGACAAAAATGATCTTTCCTAGTAGCTGAATTTAATATTTGATAGTCAATACAGATTCTCCAACGAGTGACTTATCTTGTTAATATTAGTTCATTCTTATCATCTACAATAACAACCTCTCCTCCTTTCTTAAGAACATAATAGATTGTACTAACCTAAGACTATTTAAAATATGATAAATAATTTCAGCATCTAACCATTTTAAAATTTCTTCCTTTCTAACTTCTTTCATAATTAGGTTTAATCTTCCCTGAGGATCAACTCTTGGTTTTTTATGCTCTTCTAATAAAATTCTATGCATACAAATTGAAGGACTGATTCCTTGAATATCAGCTATTGACCATCCCAAAGCTTTCTTATATCTTTTTAATCTTTCCAATAATTTTTTTCTCCTGCAATTTAGTTAATGTTGAGAATATTATAACAGGTAATGTAGACCAATCTCCTAAAAATGCATACTTTAATTGTGGAGTTAGCATCTTCATTTCAAGTTCAGGTGGTTTTTCTATGGAAGGACTAAGATTTTCATTACTCTCTATAGTATCTAATATTTCAAACTCTTCTTGAATATAATCAAAATCCTCATTACTCACTTTAAAAAATTCATCTTGCATTTTATCCCCAATGTTATACTAAAATAAATTCTACTTCAATAATTTTTCCAAAATTTTCAATGAAATTGTCATTACATAAATCATCGTTAATGTCTACTCTGAAGCATTCATCATCTTTCTCATTTGCTGGATATTTCATAAATTTTGCTATATTAAAAGTAACTTCCTAATCATTCACTCTCATGGTTAATTCACCTTTTTGCACATCAATTCAGGCTCCTGCAAAAAGAAATGGTCTTCTTAAAATAATTAAAATTTCTTTATCTTCCTCCATATCTAATATAATAAAATCTATTGGAAAGATAAATTTATTTACTTTAACCAATACATCTTCTATAACTTTTGTAGGATAAATAATTGAATGATCGACTAACAGAAGAGTTACAGTTGTAGGGGAGATTTCTCCTAATTGGAGTCTTCTAAAAATGGATAAAGGGCTTAAATTAAGACTAGCTTCCAAATCACATAAAGCTTTTCCAGAAGAATCTTTCTCCTATAGCACAAGGAATAGTAAAGCTACCAGGATCTTTAAGAAGCTTTTTCTGAATTATTGCACTACACTCTTAGCTTAGTGCAACTGTCTCATTAGCAATAAACTTGCTTTCCATATTAACTACATCCTTCATAAACTTCACTTAACTCAATATTTGTTCCAGAGCTTCAACAAAATGTGTTTTGATTGTTAATTTTTTAAGAACTTCCAAGAAATTTAAAAATTGTTTTTCCAAATTTTGTTGTCTTAATCTTTGAGGAAATAGAGGCAATGATTTTTCTACAGTAATTTATATTGGTTTAATGTGATACTTTGGTTCTTATTGACTATCATTTTAGATTTTTCAATTTCCTCTTTTTCTTTCTCAATTTCAATTTTCTGTTAAATTTTTGCATCTAATCCTTTTCCACTTCTCAATTGAATAAATTTCATCTGTTCTTTATCAATAATTTTCATTAATTCAATATGATACTCTGGTTCATTTTGATTTTCTTTTTCAAATTTTTTAATTTCCTCTTTTTGTTTCTCAACTTCAATTTCCTTTTAAATATTTGTTCCAATTCTTTTCCACTTCTCAACTGAATAGCCTTAATTTGTTCTTTATTCTAGTCTTTTCAGTTAATCTCAACATTACAGGGCAAAATTATCGAAGGTCTACTACTCAGTGTAGTAGCCATATGCACTAACTGATTTTCAAGTTTTGAATTGCATCTCCTTGGCTATGTAATTGATTTTACATTTGCAATATTAATTCTTCTATTGATAATTTCTTTTCCATAATTTCTGGATTGCTATTAAAACCTGAAGGATAATAAGGTTTAGGATTAATATTTCCTTGGCTATTTAAATTTCCTAATGGAATCACATTGTTCCCCCATTGTGGATTTACATTGGTAAGATTATAATTATTTCAATTTAGATTATGATGATTCTTCCAACCTGAATTATAATAATTTGAATAAGGATTATTAGTTTAATTATTTATGATAATTAAAGTTTCATAAGACAGCTGAAAATCTATCCTTTGCCCTAATGAATCAATTATAGAAGGTTTTTGAGAATAGTTCATTCTTGATTTATTTCCTTAGACATAAGAGCAATTTGAGCAGCCATAATAGACATAACATCATAACCATGAATATTGGCTACTTTTAGGATTTAACCATTCAGAAGACTATTGAAAGTTGTTAGTAGTCATTTCTCCAATTAAAAAGATGCTTCATCGAATGGTTTTGAGAATAGCAAACCATCGATAGTAACATCAATAATAGATCTAAGAGATCCCACTAATCAATTTTAGATTGTTTGAATTATCAACCAATCAGGTAAAGCATTTTGTGGACACTTTCTAAGGAGATCTTTAAATCATTCACAGGCTTCATAAATTATTTCTCTTCAAAATGACAAAAATATGTAATATCATTTCTATGTTTAGCAGTTTTAGATTGTAGAAAATATTTTGCTAGAAATATTTGAGATAAATCTCCCCAAGTTTTGATCGATCTAGGTGCTAATAAATTTATCAATGCCTTAGCTTTACCTCTTAATGAGAAAGGAAAAAGTCTAAGTCTTACAACATCATCAGACTGTCTGTCATATTTAAATGTAGTACATTGTTCTAGAAAACTTGCAAGATAAAAATTAGGATCTTCAAATGGTGTTCCCCAAAACTGGTTATTTTGTATCATTTGGATGATTGTTGGTTTAAGTTCAAATGAATTTGCTGCAACAACAGAGGTTTGAATACTCAAGTGAGATTCATCTGTTGTCGTGTTAACATAATCTCTTAAAGGTCTTTGTTGATGTTCTATTTTTTTCAATTAATATTTTCTTTTTCTTGTTCTAGAATTTTTCTTATTGTTCATTTTAATTCAGAATGAAAAGGTAGTAATCCTTGAGATCATAAACTATGCATAAAAAATCACAAATAATATATATATATATATATATATATATATATATATATATATATATATATATATATATGTTTCTAATTTTTTTTAAAACACCTACAGAAAATAGGTTTAATAGTTCAAATAAATTCTTTTAACTTTTAATTAGATATTTGCCGGTACTCTCAGGAAACGACGACAAAAACTTGATGTGCCTCTACTGTGTCCTCTCTTTCTGCATGTTATATGTTAATTTAAATCTCTGTTAATGGCACCGAAAATTTGAAGGTGCGAAACCTGGAGTGTTAAAAATTTCTATAGTATGCTTAATTTACTACTAATTCTACATTTGTAATCCCAAAATATATTTCCAATAATATATATTCACTAGGTTTTAAACGCATGTATACATATCTTTCAAGTAATATATAGCTATAGTGGAGTCCTAAGTATCAATCCCGCACGGAGAAGGATAAACTCTTACGTAATTAAAAGGACCTAAATAAATAATAAAAGAACTACATTAGCTATAAATATGTGTCAATCACCAAATTAGACATTTTTGGTTGTTGGAATAGGTTATCCCGACACCCGATTTAATTTAATAAAGATATAAAATTTCAAAAAAAGTAATATTTTAAATATTAAAAATATAAGAATGAACTGATCTCATATCCTCAGTCGTTTAAATGAACGAGCCTAATACCACAAGCAATGCATTCATTCTAAAGAAGAGATGCACTACTCACTAGTAAGGCTCAATTAAACATAGTAAGAAATTTAAGACATCTGTTTAAGTCTGTGAAAAACTATTTTTATGTTCACTGAAAAGTTCCTCTATTTAATATAAAAAATTAAATAGAGTTTATATTAAGTTGGGTTCTCAAATTTTCATATAAGGGCAATCACTTATAGTTAATTATATCTTAAAAGATCGAGGTCACTAAAAAAAACTCTCGACTTAGATCAGAAAATATTGTCTTCAAGAATTTCAAAGGATAGGACTTTTTNTTGCCCTGTAATGTTGAGATTAACTGAAAAGACTAGAATAAAGAACAAATTAAGGCTATTCAGTTGAGAAGTAGAAAAGAATTGGAAACAAATATTTAAAAGGAAATTGAAGTTGAGAAACAAAAAGAGGAGATTAAAAAATCTGAAAAAGAAAATCAAAATGAACCAGAGTATCATATTGAATTAATGAAAATTATTGATAAAGAACAGATGAAATTTATTCAATTGAGAAGTGGAAAAGGATTAGATGCAAAAATTTAACAGAAAATTGAAATTGAGAAAGAAAAAGAGGAAATTGAAAAATCTAAAATGATAGTCAATAAGAACCAAAGTATCATATTAAACCAATATAAATTACTGTAGAGAAATCACTGCATCTATTTCCTCAAAGATTAAGACAACAAAATTCGGATAAACAATTTTTAAATTTCTTGGAAGTTCTTAAAGAATTAACAATCAAAACACATTTTGTTGAAGCTCTGGAACAAATATTGAATTAAGTGAAGTTTATGAAGGATGTAGTTAATATGAAAAGCAAGTTTATTGCTAATGAGACAGTTGCACTAAGCTAAGAGTGTAGTGCAATAATTCAGAAAAAGCTTTCTAAAGATCCTGGTAGCTTTACTATTCCTTGTGCTATAGGAGAAAAATTCTTCTGGAAAAGCTTTATGTGATTTGGAAGCTAGTCTTAATCTAAGCCCTTTATCCATTTTTAGAGGACTCAAATTAGGAGAAATCTCCCCTACAACTGTAACTCTTCTGTTAGTCGATCGTTCAATTACTTATCCTACAAAAGATATAGAATATGTATTGGTTAAAGTAAATAAATTTATCTTTCCTATAGAATTTATTATATTAGATATGGAAGAAGATAAAGAAATTCTAATTATATTTAGAAGACAATTTCTTTTTGCAGGAGCCTGAATTGATGTGCAAAAAGGTGAATTAACCATGAGAGTGAATGATTAGGAAGTGACTTTTAATATAGCAAAATTTATGAAATATCCAACAAATGGGAAAGATGATGAATGCTTCAGAGTAGACATTAACGATGATTTATGTAAAGACAATTTCATTGAAAATTTTGGAAAAATTATTGAAGTAGAATTTTTTTTAGTATAACATTGAGGATAAAATGCAAGATGAATTTTTTTAAGTGAGTAATGAGGATTTTGATTATATTCAAGAAGAGTTTGAAATATTAGATACTATAGAGAGTATTGAAAATCTTAGTCCTTCCATAGAAAAACCACCTGAACTTGAAATGAAGATGCTACCTCCACAATTAAAGTATGAATTTTTAGGAGATTGGTCTACATTACCTGTTATAATATTCTCAACATTAACTAAATTGCAGTAGAAAAAAATTATTGGAAAGATTAAAAAGATATAAGAAAGCTTTGGGATGGTCAATAGCTGATATTCAAGGAATCAGTCCTTCAATTTGTATGCATAGAATTTTATTAGAAGAGCATAAAAAACCAAGAGTTGATCCTCAGGGAAGATTAAACCTAATTATGAAAGAAGTTAGAAAGGAAGAAATTTTAAAATGGTTAGATGCTGAAATTATTTATCATATTTTAAATAGTCTTTGGTTAGTCCAATCTATTATGTTCCTAAGAAAGGAGGAGTGGTTGTTATTGTAGATGATAAGAATAAACTAATATGAACAAGATAAGTCACTCGTTGGAGAATCTGTATTGACTATCAAATATTAAATTCAGCTACTAGGAAAGATCATTTTTGTCTACCTTTTTTACAAAAAATATTGTATAGACTATCTAAGCATAAATAATTTTTTTTTCTAGATGGATATACCAAATAGCACCAAATTCTTATTTCTCCCGAGGATCAAGAGAAGAGAATGTTTAGTTGTCCTTATGATAATTCACTTTTACATAGATCTGATGTTTAACTTCATAAGATGATGAAAATTGTTAATTATATCGTTAGTGATCTTGTACTGAACGATTTAACACCACAACAATAAGGAAAATTAATTCACGATGCAAAGTTTTACATCAAGGTTGATCCTTATTTATATAGGCATTGTAAAGATCATATTATTTGGAGATGGTTTCATCATGTGTGCATTATGATGATACCCTGCAAATTTTCAAAAAATGCCATGACTCTTAATTTGGAGGACATTTTGGAATTGATGNAGTGATCTTGTACTGAACGATTTAACACCACAACAATAAGGAAAATTAATTCACGATGCAAAGTTTTACATCAAGGTTGATCCTTATTTATATAGGCATTGTAAAGATCATATTATTTGGAGATGGTTCATCATGTGTACCCTGCAAATTTTTAAAAAATGCCATGACTCTTAATTCGGAGGACATTTTGGAATTGATAGAACTACACAACAAAATTTTATAATTGGGATTTTATTGGCCCAATCTATTTAGAGATGTTAATATGCTTGTAAGAACTTGTGATCGATGTCAGCGAGTAGCTAATATTTTGAAAAGAAATGAAATGCCTTTAAACTTTATATTGGAAGTTGAAATTTTTATGTATGAGGATTAGATTTTGTGGGACCATTCGTGCTTTCATTTGGAAATTTATACATATTGATTGCAGTAGATTACGTTTCAAAATGGATTGAGGCAATTTCTTTATCACGATGTGATGCTCGAAGTGTTTTAAATTTTCTCAAGAAAATTTATTTTTTCTAGGTTTGGAACGCCAATAGTGATTCGTACTAATGGGGGAACTCATTTTAGAAATAAAGTAATTGAAAAATTAACGAAAAAATTTAGTATCCAACATAGGACCTCCACTGATTATCATTCCCAGACAAGTAAACTTATTGAATCATCTCATCTTAAAAGAATTTTGGAAAATACTAGTAATCCTGATAAAATGAATTGGTATGTTAAGTTATATGTTGTATTATGGGCTTAAAGAACAGTTTATAAAACACCTCTAGGAATGTCCCTATGTGGACATAAAGAATGTCGCTTACTAGCAGAGTTGGAGCATAAAACTTATTGGGCTATTAAAGAGTTTAATTTTAATTAAAAACATGCTAGTGAGAAGAGATTACTACAACTGAATGAGCTTGATGAAATAAGAAATGAATCTTATGACAATGTCATGAGTTATAAAGAGAAAATGAAAAATTGGCATAATCAATAGATAATTGGACAGAGTTTAAACTTGGGCAAGTAGTTTTATTGTATAATTCTTGATTGAAATTATTCCCAAGAAAATTAAAATCTAAATGGATAGGACCATTTACATTTGTTAAATTTTACCCATAAGTAGTAGAAGTAGAAGATCAAAAAACTAAGATAAAATTTAAAGTAAATGGACATAAATTTAAACCTTATTTTAGAGGGCATGGTCCGATGATTAAAGATATTTTAATTTTGGATTAACAAAAATGAATACTTAATATTTCAGGTTGATGCGTTAAACTAAGCGCTGTATGGGAGGTAACCCATATTTACTTAAGTATTTGATTTAAATTTGTGTAACTTTATGTATTTATTTATATACTTTAATGTCTTAAAAATTTTATAAAATGCATAAGAAATTTTTAATATGGGATACCTTAAGAAAGAAAGTGAATTATTTAATCATTTGGCAAAGCTGCAAAAAAGTTCAATCGACGTCAGAATCAACACCAAACGGCACCAAAATTTTCGTCTAGCAACCCGGCCAGCACTAAATGGCACTATTCGGCGCCAAACCGGCGCTGCAGTATCAAATCACATGGGAAACTTCTATGGGCATTATTTTTGTAGCTTTGTGAGTTTTAAAAACTGATTTATGAATTTGGATGGGAATTGGACGAAGTTAAGTCAATTCAATTCTAAATTTAAGTCTATATATACCTTTTGGATAAACTAGAAGTACCCATTCCAATCCAATGGCTTCTAACTCCATGTTATGTTACAAATCTGAATTTTTCAACAAAAGAAGTTTCATTAATCAATATGCACAAAAGTTGTATGAGAAAGTGTTGGTGAAAAAGAAACTAATTAAGGAGTGAGGATTTCTGAATCATGGACATGAAGTTCTAAAAACTGTGTTGGAAGATATCATAATGAAGAGGCATTGGGAACTATTATGCTACACTGCTGCAGCAGTTGTAGTTCCTGTGATAAAAGAGTTCTATGCTAATCTCCATGGAATTAACCAAGGTGTGGTGTATGTGCAAGGCAAAGAAGTGCCTCTTAATCCTTCTCTGATTAATGAGTTATTTTTATTGAGAATGTCCCAATTTGTCATTACACTAACTTTGCCTTGACGAGAGGCAACATGTGCGAGTATACAGATTTCTGACTGATGAAGATTGAGGCTGGGAAGCAAAAGATGAATGTGATGCAAGTTTCCCATCTTCTTTATTAAATGCTTCATCTAGGACATGACATATCTTCATTTCTGCTAAGTTACTTTCCACTAAGAAACTAAGTAAAATTACAAAAAGAAAGTGTCATTTTAAATTATTGCATTCAGACTGGAAGGCCAATAGATGTGGGAACATTGATTGTAAACTCTATTATGAGATTAGAATTAAATGGATGTTCTACTAGATGTGGACATCCTTCTACTATCTTTCTGCTGTATAGCCAGTCACAAGTTCCATACGATAAGTGGGAAAAGGCTTTTCTTCCATGGCAACCTCTGGACTCAACTATCAACTTTTTGAATTTGGTGAATCCAAAAGAGGAGAATGCTCATATGGATCAATTGTCTCAAAAATCAACACCTATTTTATTACCGCCACCACTGGATATATTGGATATTGTGATGAAAAGAGTTAAAAATTTGGAGAAGAAAATGAATCATATCATCAATGAGATTGATGGAAATTCTACTAAATTTGACCATTTATATTGGGGAATGAAAAAATAATTTAACCATAATGGACTTGTCAAAGATTGGACAGCTTGATTATACAAGAAGAATTTTTGGATCGAAGATGAATCAATAGATGAATTCCCAAGCTGCCCTTTCTACAATTTATTTGTTCATTACCAATCGATAGGAGATATCAAAGCATATTAAAATGATGAGAGTTAAAGTGCTTGATGGATTGAAAGTACTGAAGAGATCATAGAGAGCTTAAGTGCTTAAGTGTGTTTGTTTTTATGTTTTTGCTGACGTGAATGGGATTGCTTAGTTGATGATTGACTTTGAATTTCTTATTTTTAGCGCCGAGTTGTTGGTTTAATTAGCAACGCTGATTTTTTTTATATGTTAAAAGAAAAAAAAAGTCAAGTGTGTGTACTTGGATTTATTTATATAAAGTGAGATTTTGTGTTGTTAGTGAAAAATTAATTGTTAAAAATTACTAGAATTAGAAATTAATGAAGATTTTGGCTAATTATAGCATAATGTGGCTTAGTATGTGAAAATTTGTAGCAAAAATGCGAAACCATGCGTTTTTTTCACACTGGCGCCTAACAGCGCCAGACATGCAAAAAGACATAATTGGGTTAAAAAATCATGAAATGATTCTTTTTCACCATTATTGAACTCCAAACTTCATCATCTTCCTCAGCTATGGCCAAAAATCATTTTAGGGCATCAAAATACTTGGATTGGAGAAGATTTGAAGGCTTGAAAACTCCGACTCTCATCATCTCTTCGTAAGAGCTTCAATCTAACCTAAAAAATTGAAAAAAAAGATTTTAAATAAGAAAAGGAAAGTTGATGAAGTGAAGCTTTTTAGCCATGATTTGGATTTTAAGACTTAATTTCACCATTATTGGAGAATTATTGGATATATTTTAGAACTTTTAGATCTTTATGGCTCCTAAAATGAAATGAATGGTTGGAAAACTTGGCTGTGACGAGTACGGGTTCGTCAATCTGAAGGCATGGTACCACTATAACTCACATTTTGCAAAGAAGAATTTGACTCAAGAGCGAGCATTTTTCAACCCAGGAGGAATGATTTAAGGATTATATGTAGCAATACATTGGGAGAAACTTTCTGCTACTTTACTGTTGTAGCAGTTAAAAATATTGTTCGAGAGTTCTATGCAAACCTCTATGCTGCTACAGATGATCGGATTTATGCTCAAGGTAAATTCGTAGATTTTACTCCCGGAAGAATTAAAGCTTTAAGCCAGTTGAGGAATGCAGATCAATGTGAGTATGCCTCGTTTCAAGTTTTTGACACAATGTTAGATAAATTCATCAAATTTCTCCCTGAATCAAAATGTGTACGGAAGATAAATAACAACAATAAGGTAAATTTTGCCACATCTTAGCTTACTGCACAATCTAAGGCATGAAATTATTTTATTCATGCATGCTTACTTCCAATAAATCATTTAAGTGAAGTGACTAAAGATATAAACATATTAAATTTCCAGCTTCATAAGAGAATTCATATTAGTTCTTTGATTTACACCAATACACACTCATATACAAAATGAAGTACCACTAGGGGTTTAGCATACCCTACCCTGAGTTTTAATTTATGTAAACAATCAGGAGTAGAGTTTAATTCTCTTAGAGGAATTATTACAGCCCCCAAAGCCAATCAGTAAGCCTAGTGTGCATACTTATGAGGCACATGTTGGGTGGAGAACTGGAAATAGAGACATACCTTCTACATCTGCATCTAAACCTTCCACTTCGAGTTCATTTTCTTGACAAGAACTTATGGACTAGATTACTATTCAACAATGAGATATTTTGACACTGCAAAATTAGATGAGAAGCATGGAAGCAAGAGACTCTCATAATTATTCTTACATGCAAAGAAGAGTTGAATTTTATATTTTTTACTATGATTCTCAGATCAGATATATGAAGGGAGAGCATTCTGTGGAATTTCCCACCTGTCCTAGATTTACACTTTATGTGAATGAAGCAAATCTAGAAGGTTGGGAAGATGATAATGAAGAAAAAGAAGTAGAAGAAACTAATGAGGAGGAAAATTAGCCAGATGTTAGTTTTTCTTTGTGACTATTATTGGTTTATTTTCTGTTAGTTTGTCGATGTACTTTTCTTTATTTGTGGTGTACACTGCATGAACTTGTTAGTGTTAAGTTTAGTTTTTTTGAATATCTGTTTTAGTTTTCTATTAATGTTTAACACTTTCTTTTAATACAATAAATCGTTTGATATAAATATGTAATTTGAATTTTATACATAGCTATATATCTGCTCTTTTTTTATTGGTACCTGCATTGCTAAAGTTCAAAGTCCCAGAACAACATGTTCGTACTTTTGAATGTATTTAATATTTTCTTTCACCCTACATTTCTTATACTGCATGTTTAATTTTCTTAAACTTTAAATTTGGGGGGGAAGAAAATTTTCTTTTAAAAAACGGAAAATATTTTTTATTTATCCTCAATTAACTATATTCTTAAAATTTAATTTAACATGACCTTTGGTATTAGAGGCTAACTTTTGATTACTATATTTTTGTTTCTAACTATATATAGTAGGCTTATGTATAGGTTTTCCATAACGAAGGCTAATTTTTAAATTGAGGTATTTAGTATGAAGGAATAAGACTATGCATTTTCTTTTTAAAGTAAAGAAAATTGTATTTGAGGAATAAAAAATTTTAGAGTTTCACAAAAAAAAAAAATTAAAATGAAACTTTATGAAAAATCTTCAAAACTAATATGAATTTATTAAGTGAAGAAATGTTAAGAGTTTTTAACTTTAAGAAGTGAAAGTTCAAAAATATTAAATGATATATAGATATAGTAATCCACACATATAAAAACATGGAATGAAAAAAGTAAAAGCAAAAGAAAAGAAAAATTATATGTGGAGAAGCTTAAGGGGATGCCTAATAAGAAATTGGCTTCACTTGAATCAACTTGAGGAAACATGTTTTATTATATTTCTAAACTTCTATTTAGGTATTGCCATCCTTACTATAAAAGTTCTCATGAAATTATTTTTCATATGGACATTCTAAGTATTTTTAATATGACAAAACTACAATTCCTTTTGAAAAAAATAAAGAAGCAAAAATCTTAAACTAGACTACTCGATGTTCTTATAGNCTTAAAATCCAAATCATGGCTAAAAAGCTTCACTTCATCAACTTTCCTTTTCTTATTTAAAATCTTTTTTTTTCAATTTTTTAGGTTAGATTGAAGCTCTTACGAAGAGATGATGAGAGTCGGAGTTTTCAAGCCTTCAAATCTTCTCCAATCCAAGTATTTTGATGCCCTAAAATGATTTTTGGCCATAGCTGAGGAAGATGATGAAGTTTGGAGTTCAATAATGGTGAAAAAGAATCATTTCATGATTTTTTAACCCAACTATGTCTTTTTGCATGTCTGGCGCCGTTAGGCGCCAGTGTGAAAAAAATGCATGGTTTCGCATTTTTGCTACAAATTTTCACGTACTAAGCCACATTATGCTATAATTAGCCAAAATCTTCATTAATTTCTAATTCTAGTAATTTTTAACAATTAATTTTTCACTAACAACACAAAATCTCACTTTATATAAAGAAATCCAAGTACACACACTTGACTTTTTTTTTCTTTTAACATATAAAAAAAAATCAGCGTTGCTAATCAAACCAACAACTCGGCGCTAAAAATAAGAAATTCAAAGTCAATCATCAACTAAGCAATCCCATTCACGTCAGCAAAAACATAAAAACAAACACACTTAAGCACTTAAGCTCTCTATGATCTCTTCAGTACTTTCAATCCATCAAGCACTTTAACTCTAATCATTTTAATTTGCTTTGATATCTCCTATCGATTGCTAATGAACAAATAAATTGTAGAAAGGGCGGCTTGGGAATTCATCTATTGATTCATCTTCGATCCAAAAATTCTTCTTGTATAATCAAGCTG
>JXCR01112076.1:0-10506 GCA_002079205.1 Phalaenopsis hybrid cultivar | reverse complement strand
ATTTGGAGCCAAAATAGCAAATTTTGTTATTTCGGCGCCTGAGGCCTGAAGCGCGAGATTGGCGAGATTGGCGCCTGAAGTGCCTGAATTGGTATCTGAAGCGCCAAAGCACAAAAATAGCGCTGACTTAAGTAACTTGGGGCTTGAAGAGACATATTGGAGCCTAAAGCGACAGATTAGCACGTGAAGTGCCAGATTGGAGCGTGAAGCGCTAGATTGGAGCCTGAAGCGCCAGATTGGCACCTGAAGCGCCAGAGACGACACATGATGAATTAAGGTAGTTCTTGACAAATTTTCAGTGGATTTTGACGGCTCCAACTATTTCAAACACCCCATGGAGTGATTAAATGCATCTAAACACTTCAAAAGGTTCTCTAATGAAAGGATATGTCTCTTGAATCAATGGACATATCTTTTGGAATTTGCCTGAAGCGCCAGAGATGACACATGATGAATTAAGGTAGTTCGTGACGAATTTTGAGTGGATTTTGAAGGTTCCAACTATTTCAAACATCCCATGGAGTGATTAAATGCATCTAGATACTTCAGAAGGTTCTCTAATGAAAGGATATGTGTCTTGAATCAATGGACATATCTTTTGGAAGTTAAACAATTTGACTTTTGGATAGAATTTTGGAAGAAATTTTAAAATTTTTTTAGGGAGGTAGCCTCTAATAAAAGAGAAGGATGCCTAGGGCATAAGGGGCATATGGTAAGTGGTATGGTGTGGCTTGAGAGAGAATAGTGTGGTGTAAAGAGAAGTTTGGTGGAGAGAGATTCAAGGACTTGGAGATTTTCTTCAAGGGTTGTAAGAGGAGAGGGAATGTGAGATATTCCTTCTTCATTACACTTCCAAGAGAGAATTGAGAGTTCTTGTAAAGAAGGAAAGTGCTTAAGGAGAACTTCTAGTGATTTGCATGGGAAGGATTGTGAGATAAGTTGTGTTATTTAATTCTTTGCTTCGTAAAATTGTTTTAATATATGAAATTCATGTTTTGTCGTATCCTTCTCATGAATTTTGAGTAGTCTTCTTTATCCTTCTCCTAAATCTAAGATATAGTTTTGTGAAGAATTGATTTTGTTTTATACAATTTTAAATATAAAAAATTTGTGATGATTTGAAGTCCGATCTTCATTTACTTTTTAATCTGACCAATTGAAATGTTAAAATCTGTTGAGGAATATATGATCCAAAAGGGCTATGATTTCTACAACATGGTGAGAGTCACATTTTCCATGGGTGAGGATGTTATCCATGGGGTTGAATGCAGATAAAAAGGGAAATATACTTTGTTGGATGCGGAATTGGAGATTTTAAGGTGAGAGATTAAAATCCCCGATTTGGTCTAGTTGATTGAAAACTAATGCTAGATTGTTAGCCCTCAGGCGAGGGAGAAATGGGAGTTCTAGCGTGAGCCAATATCCTCCTAACCTAACCACAGAATTAGGGACCAAACTCATAATTAGTCAATGTTCTTTATGCACTTTAAAGAGGGTAAGGAATAGGATTGCTCCTATTTGGCACAATACAATTTATGTATAAATTTTTTAAAATGATTTTATTTTCTTCACAATCCATTATAAATGGGAAGGTTGTTTTCTTAAATCTGAATTGTTCATCACATAAACTTTATATATTTTTCATGAGATTACTTTTGAAGTTTAGAAATTAGTTTAGTTAACTTAGCTCTTTTAACTGCATTTTATTTAACATACACTCAATTACTTTAGATTTGAAGTTCTTACTTGCATTTTGAAGTTTGTATTGTGCTTTATATTATAGTCATAAGAATTTATTCATAAGCATTTCCAACTTCCTTGTGGGATCGATATATAACACTCCATTAGAGCCCTTTATTACTTGAGCGATAAGTATACTTCTGTTATTATTACAGGATTGACAGTTTAAAGATTTTAAAACATAAAATTATTTTTTCTAAAGTTATTTTTATTTGGATTTAATGTGCATATTTATTATTAGCACTGTCGTGTGTGTGCTTTGTAATATTGATAAATATTTACAAAAATAATACACAACAAATTCGTGCTTCAGTCGACACCATGCATTACCAGATTGGTTTATAAATCAAACTTTTTATAATGGATTAGTTGGACAATGCCTTAATAGATTGGTTAATAAATCAAACTTTTTATAATAGATTAGTTGGATCTCTTAGATCTAAAATTGGCGCTGCTGCAAGTGGATCATTAATGTCAAACCCATTCGACGAAGCATATTCTTTAATTGAAGAGATGACCACTAATAATTTTCAATGGCCCTCTGAAAGGGTAACTCAAAAAAGATTAGCTAGTATTCATGATTCTGATGCAATATCTATTTTGGCTTGTAAAATCGTTGCAATATCAAAGAAGATATACCAATATGGAATAAATTATTCTCAGACACCTCCTGTGCTTGAGGAAAATTTATTGGGACAAATGATAGATTCCCAATCATCATATGAGACTTTAAATGCAATGAATAACTCAACTAATTATCCTTATTCAAATTATTATAATTTGTGCTGGAAAAATCACCCAAATTTAAGTTGGAATAATAATAACTCTAATGTTGTAGATCTGCAATGGGGGAATAATCCTGTGAACCCGTTGGGAAATTCAAACAACATGGGAAACATTAACAATAAACCTTATTATCCTCCAGGTTTTAATAGAAATTCACAAATTAAGGAGAAGAAATTGTCAATAGGAAAATTAAAATTGCAAATGGGAGAACAATTACAAAGTCAAAAAGTTGGACTTAGAAAAATGGAAAATCAGATGGGATGTACTGCTACTGCACTTAACAATAGACCTCTAGGAACTTTGCCTAATAATGTTGAAGTTAATCCTAAAGATCAAAATAAAGAGAAAGTTAAGGTTATTTAACTGATAAGTGGAAGAGAATTAGAAACAATATTCAATTAAACCATTGAAAATTAGTTTAGAAAGACCACCACCTCCATTTTCTCAAAGTTGAAACAATATAACAGAGATAATCAATTTACTAAATTCTTAGAAATAATGAGGAAATTAACTATAAACACTCCATTTTTTGAAGCTCTGGAACAAATGTCAAGCTATGAGAAGTTTATGAAGGATATGCTTAATAAAACAAGAATGTTTACGGATAATGAAATTGTTGCACTTAGTGAGGAGTGTAGCGCAATAACTCAGAAAAAGCTTCATAAGAAATTTAAAGACCCTGGTAGTTTTACTTTTCCTTGTGCTATTGAAGAAAGATTTTTTGGAAAATCTTTATGTGATTTGATAGTTAGTATTATTCTTATACCTCTATCAATTTTCAAAAGGTTGGGTTCAAGTGAAATTTCACGTACTATTGTAACTCTTCAATTAGCTGATCAAACGATTACCTATCCTAAAAGGGTTATAGAATATGTATTGATAAAAGTTGATAAAATTATCTTTCTTCTGAATTTTAGTATGTTAGATATGGAGAAAGAAAAAGAAATTCCTATCATTTTAGGGAGACCATTTCTTGCCATTGGAAAAGCTTTGATAGATGCACAGAAAGGCGAGTTAATAATAAGAGTCACTGATCAAGAAGTTACATTTAATATATAAAAATTAATAAGATACCCAACAAAAGAAAGAGATGAGGAATGCTTCAAAATGGAAATTATTGATTAGTTAAGTAATGAAAAATTAATAAATACATTTGAAAGGAAAACTAAAGATTAATATTTGGATCATGAAAATGAGGTTAAAATTTAAGATGAATCTATAAAAGTGTGTAATGAAGCATTGGATTATGTTCAAGAACAATTTGAACTGTTACATACTATGAATAATAATAGAAATCTTATTTCGTTGATTGGGAAACCTCTTGAACTGGAAATGAAAATCCTTCCTACACATTTAAAATAAGCCTTTTTAGGAGATTTATCTACATTACCTCTTATCATATCCTCATAATTAACTGAATTACAAGAAGAAAAGTTGTTGAAAACTTTAAGAAGATATTAGAAAGCTTTTGGATGGATGTTAGTTGATATCAAAGGAACCAGCCATTTGATTTTTATGTATAAGACTCTATTGAAAGAACATCATGAACCAAAAGTTGATCCTCAAAGGAGTTTAAAACCTATGATGATAGAACTTGTTAAGAAAAAAATTTTAAAATGGTTAGATGCTGGAATAATATATCCTATTTCAGATAGTGCTTGGGTAAGTCCAATTCACTGTGTTCCTAAAAAAGGGGGCATGACTGTTGCAACAAATAAGAATAATGAAGTAATATTAACCCAACAAGTCACTAATTGGCGAATGTATTCTACCACTAGGAAAGATCATTTTCCTTTACCTTTTTTGGACCAAATGTTGGATAGGCTAGCTGGGCAGAAATTTGTTTGCTTTATAGATGGATATATCAACTATCATCAAATTTCTATTACTCCCCAGCATCAAGAGAAAACAAAATTTACTAGTCCTTATGGTACTTTTGCTTTTCGACAAATGTTCTTTGGTTTATGTAATGCACCTTCAACATTTCAAAGAAGTATGATGTCAATTTTTAGTGATTTAATTGAAGAAGGGACAGAAGTTTTTATGGATGATTTTTTTGTGTTTTAAACTTCATTTGAATCATTTCTAAATAATTTAGATAAAGTTCTCAAATTATATGAAAAGATGAATTTAGTATTAAAGTGAGAAAATTTTTAATTCATGGTTGCAGAAGGAACTGTACTTAGGCCNGTTTTTATGGATGATTTTTTTGTGTTTTAAACTTCATTTGAATCATTTCTAAATAATTTAGATAAAGTTCTCGAATTATATGAAAAGATGAATTTAGTATTAAAGTGAGAAAATTTTTAATTCATGGTTGTAGAAGGAACTGTACTTAGGCATAAAATTTCTGAAAATGACATGGAAGTAGATCCGACCAAAATTCAAGTTATAACTAAATTACCTCCTCCCATTACTGTGAGAGAGGTTAGAAGTTCTTTAGGACATGCTGGTTTTTATAGGAAATATATAAAAATTTTTCAAAAATTACAAAGCCTTTATGCCAAATTTTGGAGAAAGGATACAAAATTTAATTTTAATCAAGAGTGCCTTAAGGCCTTTAAATTATTAAAGAAAAAATTAATCACTACCCCTTTAATTGTTTCACCTCATTGGAAGAAACCATTCGAGCTAATGTGTGGTGCAAGTGATTATGCAATTGGAGTTGTTTTAAGACAGAGATATGACAAATTTTTTAAAGTTATATATTATGTTAGTAGAACTTTAAATGATGCTCAAATTAATTATACCACTACTTAAAAAAGATTTATTAGCAATCATTTATGTTTTTAATAAGGTTAGGCCATATCTGATTGGAGTTAAATGTGTTGTGCATACATACCACTCTATTATACAATATTTGATGCAAAAGAATGTTGCAAAACCAAGATTANTGGATTGTTGCCTTCTCTAAGGATGTGTTGGAATTTAACTTTAACATTGTTCAAAAGACACTTAATTTTATTAATCCATCTAGTAATATTCTAGGGGGAAACTTCTTCTTGTTTAAGTATTCTGATACAGCTGCTGGAATCAGATTCTACAACCAAATTTGTGATGTTGCATTGATGGGCAAGGTAAATAGCCAAGTAAATGGCCGTCATCTCAGTTTCTAGTGCATCATAAGCCCAAGATGGAGCGGAGAAGTAAAGAATACACTTTCCTTGAGAGTTTCTAACAATACCTCCAACACAAGAAAAAATCCTTATAGAAACTACCATCAGTATTGACCTTCAGCCACCTAAGGGGAGGAGGGGTCCAAAGGACCAAAGTTGGCTTACAAACCTTCTTTATTGTCTCATCAGGCACCCAATTATGGAAAACATTGGGAAAATTCTGGTATTTGATATTTTTTTGCAAATAGGAAGTACAGTTAAAAATCACAGACTTTTCCATAGCTTTGATGTTGTCAAACTTTACTTGGTTTCTACACATCCAGATGAACCAGGTAACAGTACAGGGAATGATTATCAAATTAGTTTCCAGCTAGTCCTTCCAACACCACAAAAATTTGTCCCAGCTAACTTTTAGAGCATCAATGTTGAGCTGAATCAACAGCTCAGTCCAAATTCTTTGGGAGAAATTACAATAGAAAAACATATGGTCTAAACTTTCTTCTTCATCATTACACAGGCAGCAGCATGAAGGACCCCTGAGCCCTTCCATCTTCATAATATCATCAGTAGGTAATAAAGATTGCCAAAGCCTCTAGCAAAAAAAATGACATAAAATGTGTTAACCACTTTCCCCAAATAGTTTTCCCCCACAAGACAGGTTGTCACTGATCGAATTGTTGAAATATGTATGTTGAAAGCTTTTGTGAGGGAGCTTGTATAGTAATGATTTTATCTTTTTGTGCAAGATTGATTGATGTATTCTTAACCAATACATCTGCTCTTCATTTAAGATGGTAGACAACAGGTTGCTATTCCATTAATTTTCAGTCCAAAATTCCTTTACCTTTGTCAAATAATTGGGATTGGAGTTGGTACAAGACAACTTCTCTCCATTCCAAGTCCATTTATCTAACTAGAAATTTATTTTCTCTTCTCTAAGCTCCCAAATAAATAAATCTTCAGCTTGAGTCTGACCTCCAGCAATTTAGTCCAAAGCTCAGAATCACCTAATTTCTTCTTAGCCAGGTTAGGATGTAATGCCCTACAGTGCCTAATCTTTGGAAGAATGTGTGAGCTAGTAAAAAATTGACATTTTTGTTTGTTATGATTCATACCAGATGTTTTTTGAAAGTGCTTGAGTCCTTGATAAAGGGACTTCATAGCAGTCTTTGTACCCTTTGAGAAAATAATAATATCATCTGCATAGGACAGGTGACTCACACCAATATTTGATCTGTACTGATTTAGGAGCCTTGAAATATAATCTATTAAAAGAATAAAGATTGTGGGGGACAAAGGGTATCCTTGTTTAATTCCATTAGAAGCAGTGAAGAAAGCATGGCTCTTGCCATTAATTAAGATAGAGTGGTTATTGCAATTAATCCATCCTCTGATCAAATTGATAAAAGCCCCTGAGAAACCCCTAGCTGTTAAAGTATCCAAGATAAAATCCCAGTTAATTGTATCATATGCCTTTTAGATATCCAATTTAAGAATGAGATTGCTGCCTCTACATTTTCTATCAAGATCCAGCATCAGCTCTTGAGCCAGTAAAATGTTGTCAGCAATTTGCCTTCCATTCCTAAAAGCCACCTGATTATTACTGATTAGCTGCTGAAGATGAGGTTGAAGCCTGGTGCCAATTATTTTGCTGATTACTTTAGAAATAACATTGGTTAGGCTGATATGTCTGAAATCACCCCAACCTATCCTGCTGGAACTTTTGGGTATCATAGTTATAGTGGAAGCAGTGAAGTACCTAGGGGGATCAATTCCCTTAAAGAAGTTTTAAATTGCAACAATAAACTCCCCACAGATGATATTATAAGTAGCCTTATAAAACTTAGCAGTGAAGCCATCAGGTCCAGCCACCTTTTGGTCATCAATAGACTCCAGAGCAGCTTTAATTTCTCCTTCCAAGGGAATGTTATTTACTTACAAACTGTGGACATACTCTTGACAATCAGAGAAGAGCTCATTATTGATTTGGGTTCAAGAAGATTATTGGTCATTAAAAAGAGTTTGGAAGTAATGGACAATATCCTAGGCAATAGACTCATCATCAGACAAGCAGTGACAAGTAGAATCATTGATAGAAAGATTCATATTGTTTTTCCTTTTAAAGTTAATACAAGCATGGTAATAACTTGAGTTTCTATCTCCGTCAATGAATTTGGTAACAACAGCCTTCTACTTCAAAAAGCTTTCAGAATAGGTAATCTGCATCAGAAGTTCTTCCTTAGCTTTATGAAGGTCAACTTCAGAATTTAATCCCCATTGAAAAATATTTTCCATTGTTAGAACTTTATTTTGAGCATTAACCAGGTTCTCATGTATATTTCCAATAGTATTCCAATTCTGCTACTGCAGATGTGCTGCCACCTTCTTTTGGAGTTTCCATGGATTATTCCAGGGATTAACCTCCCCATCAGACCTCCAAACCTTAGCAACATCCTCAACAAATTGAGGATGTAGAATCCACATATTTTGAAAACTAAATGGAGTTCTATTGGGGCTTTCAACATTTTGAATGGAGCAGATAAGAGGCCTGTGGTCAGAACTAGCCATGGCAAGATGAGAAATAATTGTAAAGGGGAAGGTCTGAACCCATTTAGAATTACCTAGCATTTTATCCAGCCTTTCCCACATGGAACACCTCCTCCAAGTGAAATCAGGACCTTGATAACCCAAATCAAATAATGCAGCCTCAGATAAAAGGTCATTGAATCTATTCATGGTAGATAAAGAAAGTGGTCTACCACCTCTTCTTTCACTGGGGGAAGAAATACAATTTAAGTGGCCCCCCTAGAATCTAAAAGGAGTTAACAGATTGCCCAATTTGGGTTAAATCAGACAATAAAGTAGCCCGATTATTAACAAGGCTGCTGACATAGATGAAAATGGCATAGGCTACTTAAGCTCCAATAAAGAATTGAATATGAATAAATTAGGAATGATTATGCAAAACAGACCACTGGAGTTCAGCTCTAGCAAAGAGCCAGATCTTATTATTAGAATTAGTGAAATGAGTAAATTTAGGATTTTTTTTGGAATTTTGTGGGAATGTTTAGTAACCTAGGGTTCCAGAATGGAAAAGCACCAAACTTTATGAACTCTCACAAGATGTATTAATCTCAATAGAGAAGAGGGGTGAGAAATACCCCTAATATTCCAACATAAGAACTTTATCATTGAGAAAAAGGTCATCCCCTTCCCCCTAGTCCTAGGATGGTGATCCACAATTACAGTGGAGGGGCCATCCAAAGACTGTTTAATGTCAGACTTGCCTTTATTTTTCTTATTACTTCTCTAAACTTGCCTGTCTTCAGTTAAAACATCTGTCAGAATATTTATTGAAGGATCATAAATCCTAATTTGATTAATACTTAATAAGCTATCATCTTGTATTGTAGTTCCCCTCAAATTAATGTCAATGGAAGTATTTTCCTCCTGAGCCCAAACTTTATCATTAGGCTCAGTCCCAATAGCAATAGTTTCAGCCTCTATAGCAACAACACCAGCTCTACTTGCCCCTTCCTGTTCTGCTATCTCTGCAGCCCTGGAAGTCTGTAACACTTCTCCAAATTATGGCCAAACATTTTACAATGCTAACAATATACAAGTTTTTGCTCCAATATAATCTTCTGCCGGAAACCTTCTTCTTCAGTTCCAATCCATACCCTTTCAAACTTTTGTAATGTAATGTCACTTTCCACCATGACTCTAGTACCAGCTGGTCTTGCCATATTATAAGTAGGATGTCAGTGTTATTTCGAGGATTGGTTTGTGAGGTTGCCCATAAGAAGCTGTCGGTCACTAGAATCGAAATCCCGTCGCCCGCTTCGGAAGGACGTTGAAGTATGAAATCAAACTGACCCCATATTTTCATAGTTTAAAATGCAAGAGCATTGTACCTTAAATCCTGTATCTATCCCGAAGGATAAACACAAGACTTGAGGATGAGGCACGATCAAATAAACTAAGGAAAGTATGACGTCCATTTGGTCTGTGAAACCTTCGTATTTGCCGACAAGTTCCCCTATTTAATATAAAGGATTAAATAGGGTTTATATTATGCTGGGTTCAGACATGCTTCCTATAAGGGCAAGTCCCTATAGTTAATTAAATCCTAAATGACCCAAGTCACTTAAGAAGACTCTCGATAAAAATCAGGAAATATTATCTTCAAAGAATTTCAAAGGGTAGGACTCTTCAACGAAATCAGATGTAGAGGTGTGAAAGGGGATTGGTTCAAATTTGGAACATTTTATTGTAGAATCCAAAGAAAGAAGAACTAGGGGATGTCATGGATCCAAAGGCCAACCTTGGTACCTTTCCAAGCTATCCTAATGTTTGGCTTCAATTTTGAGGAGAAATATTTAAGTATTTCATCCTGTCAATTTTATTAGTTAGGGCTTACATTTGTGTGAAATGATCACACAAACNAGACTTGCCTTTATTTTTCTTATTACTTCTCTAAACTTGCCTGTCTTCAGTTAAAACATCTGTCAGAATATTTATTGAAGGATCATAAATCCTAATTTGATTAATACTTAATAAGCTATCATCTTGTATTGTAGTTCCCCTCAAATTAATGTCAATGGAAGTATTTTCCTCCTGAGCCCAAACTTTATCATTAGGCTCAGTCCCAATAGCAATAGTTTCAGCCTCTATAGCAACAACACCAGCTCTACTTGCCCCTTCCTGTTCTGCTATCTCTGCAGCCCTGGAAGTCTGTAACACTTCTCCAAATTATGGCCAAACATTTTACAATGCTAACAATATACAAGTTTTTGCTCCAATATAATCTTCTGCCGGAAACCTTCTTCTTCAGTTCCAATCCATACCCTTTCAAACTTTTGTA
>JXCR01112074.1:0-13289 GCA_002079205.1 Phalaenopsis hybrid cultivar | reverse complement strand
TCAATTTAATGACTATATTTCGCATATCATATATGTTTATATGATATATGTCATGAACAGTCTACTTCATATAAGCGCTCCTTTGCTCAATTTAATGACTATATTTCGCATATCATATATGTTTATATGATATATGTCATGAACAGTCTACTTCATATAAGCGCTCCTTTGCTTTGTGTTTTATTTGTTTAAAGCAAAGAAAAAACCTTTATACATGCATTGTGTTTAGCATTTTGAAAACATTATGTAGGCCTAAGAATAAAACTTGAAGACTAAATTGTACAATTGTAATAATAATAAAAAAAAAAAGATTAGTGATTCAAACCAGACATGTCAATTTTCTACACTATTAGGGGATGGTGGGGCCTTCCCATTTGAAACAGAATGTTTGATCAAGATGAACAAGACGCATCTCTTTTGAGTCATATGGAAATAGGAGGAAATAACAATGGATTTTGTGATTGCTTTGTCTAGCGTAAAATAATGACATTATATTATATGAGTCATTATAAATAGATTAATTAAATCTGTTTAAAAAATTGACAGATAGATCATGTTAAAAAATTAGCAAAATTATATGTGAATGAAACTATATGATTACCCACTGTATCAAAATTCGTAGTTTTAGATAGAGATTACAGATTTACATTCAAGTTATAGAAAAAATTTAGGATGCTTTGGGCACAAGGTTTACTTCTAGTATTATATTTCACCCACAAATAGATGAGCAATCAAGAAGAACTACTCAAATTCTAAAGGATTTACTCCGCTTATGGATTCTTGGCTTTAGTTGAGAATGAGATTCACAAATCACTCGTATCATTAATAAAATTTGCATATAACAATAGTTATCCAATAACCATTGGAATAAATCCATATGGAGCAGATTTAATAGATGATGTTACTGAAAAAATCAAACTATTCATAGATAGATGCTTAGGTATATATCTATGGAATTGGAGGTCGGGAAGTTTGCATTTATCAAGGTCAATCCAATGAGGGGTGGGCAACTCTTTGGAAAGACAAGGAAATATACTCGACTATATGTGAGGCCATTTAAAATTGTTGAGAATATTAAAAATGTGGTTTATGGATTGGCTTTATCAACATACATGCAAGGAGTATATGATGTGTTTAATATCTCTATATTTCAGAAGTATAATGTTGATGAATCAAGAAGAGTTATTGCATATTTAGTTGATACGTTGTTAGATGTGACCTATATAAAAGAATCTGAGATGATAATAAAATATGATGTTAAACGACTCCATAATATAGAAATCCTATTTGTAAAAATTCTACAAAGGCATTGGTCAGAAATAGGCCAATTGAGGTAAAGCCTCAATCATGTAAAATAGATATCCACATCTCTTCAGTTAGGGTATGTTTACTTTTAGTTTTTTAAACTTCGAGAATAAAATTTCTATAAAGATGGGAGATTGTAATAACTAAAAAAATAATGATTTAAATTAGATGTGTCAGTTCTCCACCTTATTAAGAGACAAAAGTGCCTTTTAATTTTGAACAAATTGTTTGAGCAAGACAGCGAGACTAATCTCATGCAAGGCAGAGATGGGGAGTGATGAGTGAATCAAGCATGCGAGGAGATGACGTCACTTGCTGATGTTTGCATTCTGGTGACGAAGAATGTGAGCGACAACGTGCGGAGATGAGCGATTGGCAAGAAGCGTTGTTGATCGAGTGATGTGAAATGTACACAGGTTGAATGTCGATTGTGGAAGACAAAATGGTACGAGCAGATGCAATAACGAGCCAGAGCAGGCAAGCAGAGGGTTGTATACTGTCACTTGAGAGAGAAGACTCATGCGCGTAAGATTGATGTCACGTGCAGTGTAGTCACATGTAGAAGAGGGAGGTGACATCTAATCAAATGACACTAGACAAACAAATGAAGCAGGTATACTAGCTTGGCNGTTAATATTTTTATTGAGGTTTTTGGACCTCATCACTTTTTAAATCTATTTAACAACTTGGATCTAGTTAATGTATATTCTCTAGCTTAAAAGATCAAGTAAGCATAAGAAAATATATCATTTAGAAAATGATCCATATTTAATGAGTTGGAATATGTTAATTGGATATAGCCTTGAGCATTGCACTCATTCCTCTCTTATAAACAAGGGGTTCTTTAGTGATTTAGTCCTGAAAGTATTATTGCTAAAATTATTTTTATATTTATCTATTTATTGTTATATCAAAGAAAGTGTGTATGCCTTTATGCCTGTGTGCATCTATGAACATTTAGGAGTGCAATGAAGCAATGTGTAGGGTGTGCATCACGATGCATGGCGTGCTAAGCTTTGAATGATAAGGAAATCCTTGCTCAAATTTTATAGTTTGATTTAGCACATATCATTAATAACTAAACAAGAACATTTGTTTTTTTTCCACTATTTCTCCTAGTCATTAAATCGANGTCTTTCATTCTGAACCAATTATCATGCATCATCGTGAGTGTTATATTACCCACTTTTGTTAATTCAATTTTTGAGATGCTTTTTATCTTTTCTGGTACTAGATGGGGATTTAGAGACACTCAAATACAGGAAAGTGTAGACTTAACATTTGTACCATTGAAGTGATATGGACCAATGTTTTTACACTGCAGTGTGCAATAAAGCATGAAGGTTTTATTTCCTTCAATGCATAACATGTGCTGTAGTGTCGCTTTAGTCAAATGAAGTAGGTTTCTTTCTGAATCTATTTATTTTATATTCACAGCACTGCAAAAGTTTGTCGAAAGCTAGTTCTGTCTGTTTCGCTGAAGCTAAGTTTTATGCCAGCAAAAATCAAGCTTCATGTTAGCAAACTATAAGTGAACTAATATTATACGTTCTCTCTCTCTCTCTCTCTCTCTCTCTCTCTCTCTCTCTCTCTCTGTATCTATATGTATCTATAAAGTGCAGAACATACATACATATGTATCCTATCATTTTTGCATGATTACCGCAAACTTATCATGTCTCGTTGCATAACAGTGGAGTGAAATGCGAGATAAATCAAACCCATGAGCAGAACTTTCATTATTTATAGAAATTTCCTTGCTTGATTTTTAAAGATCTGCTATGAACCGCATACTTCTGGATAGAGATTTTGAGGGAAAAAATTATTCACCAATCGCTATCTCTCTTTCACTCTCTCCGCACCATTTTTACATTCACTGCTCCCATATCATACGTTTTCATAATTCCACCTTTGATTTCAAGAAAAGAAATGAAATAAAGCAATTTGGAACTGTGAACCTTATTTTTCTGAAATAGTAGATGATTGATATAACCTCCTGACAAACTCATTTGCAGATTATACAGAAAATGTTAAAAAAAATGTATTGGAACATTCTTTTAACGACATGTTTGGCTTGAATGAGGATAATTCTACTGCTTTCCAGATCACCTTGTACAGCTACAGATATGGCTGGAGATTCCCAGCTCTGTAGCCAATTGAAAAAAGTGATGCGGAGCTTTTTAGTATCTAGGACACATCATAAGTCAATAATTACATCGATAGCATACTTTCTTTAAAAGAAAATAAGTGATGGTAGAATTTATGCATAATTGATAATGATGATCTTAAATATCCAAAAATTTGGAAGCACATCAAATTTGTTCCCCAAAATCAGATTTTCAATGTCACCTTTTGACCAAAATTACGGGCACTACACTAGCTTATAACTAATTATGTAAAAAAAAGTTCATAAGGAACTAAATTGCCACAAATTAATAAATTAACTGGTCTTGCATCTGTAGAAGAAGATGAATTCCAATAGAATTTAGCAGCACATGTATACTGCACTCTTAGAACTCATATTTCTAAGTTACAATCACAAGATTAAAATCCTGGAAAAAGAAATGATACTCATGCTAAAAGTTTTGAATTACATCCTCAAATCAATTCCTCACAGATTCTTCATAATTGGGACTAACCACAGTTCAAATTATGATTGACAGATGCTTCTTAAAGGAAAATTTTGGACTGATTTAATTTTCACCCCATACATTTTTTAAAATAATCAGTTTGCAGACGTCATGCTACATTCCTTAAAATAACAAATAAACAGCTTGTAGTTGTAATGAACAAAGGACTATCTACTTTAAGATTTCAATAAATTACTAGCAAGCTAGGAATGGAAAATCACTGTTCTCAAGCTTAACGGGGAGTGTAACAAATAGAGGCAATCAAAGTATCCACACTAGCAATCCAAGGGATTTACGTTTCTATGGATGGAATATGAAATTTGTTCTATAAATAGTTTACTTTATTTCTGCTATTTCTTTCTTTCTTTGTATTTGGTTAGAGTAATCTTTTCTTTCTTATGATTTTCATTGTAATCAGTTGCGAACTATTAAAAAGAAATATCAAGAGATTAATTTCTCCATTCTTCACACTTTATGATGCGGCTGCGGGAGGGAAGCAGGTGGGAAGGGCTTTTGGGTGAGCGGGAGCAGTGGACCTGTCCGAGCAGTCCAATTGGAGGCTAGCCTAGGGTGTGATTCCAAGGCTCAGTGCCGGGCGATGCTTCTGACGGGGCAAGCGGCCTTCCGTGCTTCTCTTTCGCTTCCTTTTCTTCTTCTTCTTCTTCACATGGAAGCATTTTAATGGCTATTTTGTGTATTCACACCCCTTCCTTTTGTAGGAACTTCATTTTCTTTCTTTTTTCTTTCTCTTTTCTTTCTCGTCTTCTTTTCTTTCTTGTTTCCCGCCTAGCTAGGGCTATATGTATGCTGGTTTGCTAAGAGTTTATGAAATTTTTGTTGTGAGTCTATTTCAGATTTCCTGTGTGAAATCTTTTTTCCTATTCTAGTGTTGTTATCTTTCTTACTTCGTCTCCTCCACTTCCCTTAACCGTCGACCATCCCCAACCGCTTCCCCCTACGCTGCCGACCCCGTTTCTGCTGCAGTAACTTGTTGTCAAGCTCTTTTCTCTCCATACTTCCTAGCTGCCAGCCTCCCTGCCACATCCAACCACCCTGCCTCACCTTCCCAACCCTATTACCTCGTTGTCCCGCTCTTTTCCCTCCACATTTCCTAGCAGTCAGCCGTGCTGCTGTCTCACCTTCCGGACTTGCTACCCCACCTTCCAACCAACCGCCACCTCCCTTGGGAACACACTCCATTTTTGTCTTTTGTGTTTTGGTGTTGTTATTTCCCGTTTATGTGTGTTGTAACCCTCTTTTTCTATTAATAAAAGTTGAATTTTATGGTTTGGGCAATTCTCATCTGATATCACTTTGTTTTATTTTCATTTTCTTCTTTCAACTTAATTTTGTGTGATCATCAATAAATGCCACAAATAATTTTTTTCCCAAAATATGTAAAAATTGTACAAGGCCCCTGAATATCGTGATGAATCAAAATAAATTGTGTAGTTTTTTTATAAGTTTGGGGAGGAAAAGACCCATGTTGATATTTAGCAAAATTGGCTTCACATTGAAAGAATATATTTTAAACATGTATTTTCACATTACCTATTTGGCTCATGTCCATTTTCAAAATAATAGTCCATTTTTTTCCTTAGGGATGTCAATTATCTTCTCACTGATCAGGTCCTGAAACTTACAACAAGATAGATATAAATTAGCTTTACACCAATGGTCAGCTAATTTTACCAATGAACAATAAGTTATAAGACAAATTGGGAATATGGAGTACATCGTAAAGAGTTAACAACGAAGTGAGTCTAATAGTTCCTAGCCTTATAATTATTGAGAAGAAACCATCAGTGATTTTGATCTTTTTATGACTTGCACAATGTCTATAGGATGATAATAATTTAGAGCAACTAGTCATATGATCAGTGGCATCAGAATCAATTATCCAAGAATGAATAGACTAAAAATAACACCTAGCAATGAAGTGGCTTGAGAGTTACCATTTTGTACTAACGAATAAGATTAGTTAGGGACAATTTTGGAGATTAAAATAATTTTCTCAGGCGCTCTAATTGTACCTTGATGAAAGAGATTGCATCCAAGTTTGCAGAAGACTTTAGTTTCCTTGACGGTGGCTTGATTGGCTCGACCTTCTCGTTTGGATTTTGATTTCTAATTTGTTGGTTTACTACGAAGCTTCCAACATACTTCCTTCATAGGCCATGATTTTTTGCAATACTTGCACCACCATAGGTAGGACGAAGTGGTTTCATAATTACTAGAGCCAGTTGAAATAATATAATTTCTTTGACTGCTAACCTTGGTCGAGTTGTATGACATCATAGGAGATAAGCCAAAATTCTCTTTGGAAAAATGAGCTATAGGATTGTGCCACCTTTAATGCAATGATATCACGGCTCTTAGTTCGATTCGTCGAGTGCACAAGAACTAGTGGGAGAAGGAGGCTCGTTAGATGAACCACAAAGTTGAGATTATTCCATGGTTTGTTTCCATGAGTTCGGCAAGCCTAGTCAATCACGGGAATCATATTGTCCTCTGTATTAGTGAACCAGAGAGTAAGAAATATTTTGCAATATGAGAAAAGAATTAGAGATGCCTAAAGAAGTGAAGTTATTGGGTTTCATGAAGAGCCCTTTCAGTCGTCGAGTTGAAGTCAACCTCAAACTCAAATGCGCGTCTTTTGAGCTCTCTGATCTGGATGTCTTCTGCTCTAAGCTTCTTCAACATAATCCATTTGAACCGAGCAGAAGTGACGACCAACTGATTGAATTGTTTTGGTCGAGCAGAAGGGTTGGACAACCGACGGAGCCTTGCTGCTTGTGTACAATCTCGTGTGTACATGAGAGAAGAGACAGCTAGGGCGTTGAAGGCAGCATCAAAGCCCGCATAAAAAAAGGAACTCAAATTTCTATGATCTCTTGCATACGATCTAGAACCCTCAACGACTAAGGATACTGTTAAATCATAGTTTTTTTCTTCTTTCGTACTTACCCGAGAATGTCGATGTTAGATGCACAGGTCGTCGCGAGTTTGTTCTATGACAAGAGCTAGAGGGGAATTCCGGTGGTGATTTCAATAGCAACTTGTTTCTAATACCATGTATTTTTTTTAGAGAGAATAAGTAATTATTCCTCTTCAATTTCGTAGGAAACGCTTATAAGATAAATAAACAGGGAGGACTCTCACATTAAGGAAACCATAAGATCAATCATTACTCATGATAAATAAAAGAAATATGAATTATAACATACCAATAATACTAACCTCTAAAGAAAAATAGAATATATTAAAAATAAAATCTTCCTAAAATTCCAACAATATAAAACTGATAATGGAGCAAACAAAGTCATTCAGGATCTGCCTTCCATTTAGTTTTGTTCGTGTCCTTGTATAACCTCATCATGGTTGTCTACAATGTATGTGCCAAAATGCTCCCATTTTATGTGACACTTTTGGAATTTTATAGGTCTTAAGTTTGAAGCATTGTCCATGGAATAAATCAAACTGACTCAATATGTCTTAATTCTAGCAATCTAACCTCTGGTGGACATGTATTTGCGACTTCACTTGTTAATTTGATCATTCTTAAATTGAATTGTATTATATTCAATAGAAAAATTGCTCTCAAAAAAATATTTTTGTCATTTCATTAAGAGCTGGGTTTATATAGAGCTTTATAATAATTTTAGAAAAAGATCATTGGGCTTTCTTTATTTACAAACAAGACCATAAATTAGAAACAAATCTCAACACTACCTCTCAAGATGGACAAAAGATATCCACTAAGTCCATCTTGTCACATAATCTAGACAAATCTAATGTGTTAAGTCATTTTGTGAGTACTTAGTCACTTGTTCTATAGTGGCTACATGATTTAGCTCTAGTAGTCCATTATTCAGTTTTTCCTTGTTGAAGAACCTATCAATGTTCACATGTTTGTTTTATCATGTTGTATCAGGTTGTTGGCAATGCTGGTTGCTAATTTGTCGCACCACAACTTTATTTGAGCTCCTTAGTCCACCTGGAGCTCTATCAATAAGGTTCTCTACCACATCATCTCGACATCTCCTATGGCCATTGCCATATACTCTGCCTCTGTTGTTGACCTCACTACATCCAACTGTTTCTTGCTCTTTCATTAGACTGAGTTGTCTCTACAAACATGTTGTATCCTGATGTGGATCTCTTGTCATCAGCACAACTTGCCTAATCAGTCACAATAACTCTCAATGCCAACATGCCCATTCTTCCTGAAGATCAACCCCTTCCCCAGTGCACTCTTCAGGTACCTCAAAATATGATAGACCGCATCCATATGACCCTTTCTTGGATAATGCATGTTGCGGCTCACCTTGGTCACTGCAAATGAGATGTCGGACCGAGTGCGACTCAGATAGATCAGACGACCCACCAATCTCTGGTATCTCTCGCGATCAACTGAATTTCCTGCCTCTATGGTTAACTTGATCTTCTAATCAATTGGAGAGACTAGACTTGCATCCTAACATACATGTTTCCATGAGGAGATCAAGTACATACTTCCTCTGAGACAAGATCATCCCCTCTGGTGCACGAGCCACCTCAATCCCAAGGAAGTATCCTAGTTGTTCAAAGTCCTTCACCTCAAATTCTTTGTCCAACATATCTTTAGTTAAGCAATCTCAACATCATCATCACTAGTCACAATCATGTTATCAACATATACAACGAGCATAGTTGTGTGACCTTTATATTGTCGAAAGAACACCATATGGTTGACATTGATCTGCTGATATCCTTGCCCACTGTCTGGCTTGTACTGAATCCTAGTAGTATCTCCATATACACCTCCTCCATTAAATCACCATAAAGAAACCCATTTTTTATATCAAGTTGGTGTAACCCACACCAATCATTCATTGTCAGAGAAACCAATGTTCTCACTGTGCTCATCTCTTCCACTAGTGTAAAGGTTTTGCTATAGTCAATGCCATACAACTGACTAAATCCTTTCACCACTAATCATGCTTTATAATGCTCCACCTTCTCCTCTGGATTTTGTTTCACTATGAAGATCCAGTTGCGCCTCATTGCGTTTTATCCCGTTGGCAGTGTATAATAACTAAAAAAGTAATAATTATAATAATAATAATAACTTACCAATAAGAGCGTCGTTTGGAAGAGAAGTGTCTTTTGGGGGAAATCAAATGAGCACTTATCCTCTCATTTGGTTTGAAATCACCTTTATGATTGTTGTTTCCGCCTCCTATACACATTTGCTCATTTGATTTTTATTTTCCGACCATCAATTCTCGTCTTGATTAATTTTAAGTCTCGGGCGGGATCGTAACATAGTGGCACTATCTCCTATTTTCAGTTTTTATTGAGAGCCCCAAGCTCTTCATGCATGACCGCTTTTCACATGGGATCTTCCTTAGCTATCTATCAACACTCAGGTACAGAGTGTCCAAAGATGCAACGAGTGTTCCATGTACAGGTGATGTATTAGAGTATAAAACAAACTGAGCAATATCATGTTTTCACCCAAAACGATCAGGAGGATGTCACACATTGTTGTGAAAGGTCCTTAAAGTTATGGGGTTGGAAGTAGACGTAAGAGGAATCGTATCATCTATGGTCTGATGTGGATAGAGTACGTGTCTCAAGATTTGGGATAGGCCGAGACAAGGGACTAGGTGGCACAAGTGGCATTGCATGCATTGTCATTCTGCTTCCTCCTTATATGCACACTCAGCTCCCCTTCAACTTAAATCTCTCCATATCTAGGTTCAATCTCCTCTTTTTTCGGCTTTCAACTGATTCATCTCACATCATAGGATAAGGCATCACTCCCACATGCACCAATCGCTCGCCATTACTAGCCCTCTCTCACCTCATACTTTCAGTATCTGGTGAGTCACCAAAGGGTGATGTCACTTTCAGGGTGTAGTATGGTTCGAGTTCTTTAAAGGATACGTTCATACTCATAAATAATCTCTTCTCTATTGGGTTCCAACAAATATACCTCTTATGGGTAGCAGAATAACCCACAAAAATATATTTCACCACTTTGGGATCTAGCTTCCCTATTGATGGTTTGTTGTTCTTCTCAAAACATACACAGCCAAATACCTTCAATGGAAGATCCCACTATTTTTGTCTTTAAACATCTAACAATTAGACTTCCAATCCAACACTCTTGAGGGTCTTATGTTAATCAACTGAACAACTGTTAAAACTGTTTTCCCCCACAAGTGCTTTGGGACATCATCGCTGTCATCATGTTTCAAGCTATCTATAGAAGGTATCTATTTTTTTTCTCTACTACTCTGTTTTTTGCTGATGTATATGGACATGTAATTTGATGATGTATTTCTTGGTTGATAAGTATTCTCCAAACTCTTTGTTGATAAACTTCGTCTCATCATAAGACCTCAATACCTTCACTTCTGCACCATATTGAGTTTGAATTGTTATGTGAAAGTCATTAAAGAAAGCAAACACAACACCCTTATTTTTCATCAGATATAATCAAGTGATATCAGAAAAATAATCAATAAAAATCACAAAAAATCGACAGTCATTCATTGAACTCGTAGAACAAAGTCCCCAAACATCATAATGTATTGGATCAAAAATGCAAGAACTCCTTTTCTCATTACTGGTATAAGAGTTTCTGTAGCTTACCAAACTCACAAATATCACATACAAGTTTCTGTTTATTTGTTCTTTTCATACAAAGACGGATACAAACAATTAAATAAACTAAAACAAGAGTATCTCATGCGGCAACAACACATCCTCCATAATCCTCCCAGATTTCTCTTCTACAACACTCTCTAATATGGATGTCAAGGCTGAGGCCATTTTCTCTCTATCAAAGTACCAAAATTCCGTTTGTCGCGTTTCAGTCTCGAGTGTCTGACTCATCCCTTTCTCTTGAAAGATTATCTTAGGAACATCAAATGAAACATTATTTTTTTAGTTAGAGAAGAATAATACTAATGGATAAAAAGTTCACTTGAAAAGGAGCATGCAAAACACTAGACAAAGTTATAGAATCGATACACATCAATATACCCTTACCAACCACAAGATGTGTTGTACAATTAGCATTTTGGATGCTCTCCAGAACTGCTAGGTGAGTATAGGAGGAAAAATCTCTAACAATACCTTTCACATGTCAAAATGCGCCAAAATCTACCATTCATTTTGGTGATCTTGTGGGGGAAATAGCGGCAAGAGCATGTGCATCACGAGTATCTTTGTCAGAGTGAGTTTAAGTAGCAATGTTACACTTTGATGACGAAGGAGTGGATGCATCCTCAGCCCTATCACCTGATGCTTTCTGCTTGCTCTTCAACTTCTCCAAAAACTTATGATCCCCATCGGTAAAGACTACATCTGTCTCTTTCTCGTCCTCTACTATTATCAAATTTGCACGGTACCCTCTTTTTTCATCTCTTTGACCACCACGGCCACAATCACAGCCTCCAAACTGTCCACGTCCACCTGTCTCTCTCCTTAGGTGACCTAGGACAAACCTTGCTCAAAGGGCCTACTTCATCGCAGTTGTAGCACTTGTGAGTCTCGCCCTGGACACCTATCATACCTAAGGTTGAGACAATCAAGACTAATCGCGTATCTAGAAGTCCACTCGGTTTGGAGTGTGGCCTCATGCGACTCTCCTATATCATCACAGCGCCAACCTCATCCAGTGAAGGGACATAGCTTGAGCTAGGAGGATTGATCTCCTCTAATCGAAGGTCGGGTTCAAATGAGTCAGAAACTGCATAGTTCTCATCTGTGCAAAGATATCTCATTTTTTGCACCTGGATCACCACAGCTCGACAGAGGTGAGAAGTGATCGAGATCTACCCAAAGCCGCTCTAGTTCTAAGGAGTATTCTTGAATCGATTTATAACCCTATATCACAGCTTCTATCTCACACTGAATCTGAGACACCCTCATGTGGTTCTCAGCTCCAGCATAGATCTTTTTCAGCTTTGCTCAGATGCCACTCATCTTTCGAATGCCATCTACAGATTAGGCAATCGATGGAACCATTGAATTGAGTAGTCAGGTATAAAGCAATGCGTGTGTAGTCCTCCACTAATCCTGCTTAGCACTGTCACTTTTTGGCTCGACCCTCGTCAGGTATTCCTTTAGTCTCTTCCCTAATAGAGCTACCTCAATCCAATGCGACCAACTCCGTACGTGTCTGGTTCATCAAGCTTCAGATCCATAGTACAAAAATCTAGCTTTACCTGCTTTGGAGACCAATCTGAGATAGTGGCTCTCGTCGAGATGCTAGCTCCATGTATGAGCCCGACCAAGACCTTTAGAACTTAAAGATCTATCTTCCCCAACTATTCCAATCATTTGCTTATCGCACTATCTCTGTCTCTCGAAATTCTCAATGACAAAGATCAAAGTCTAGATCACACAAGTTACATGCGACTTCCTGCAATTTTGTGTGATTTGCTTTGCCTTATCCCTCTTAAAGTTGCTAAACCTCTGTCCCACACGCAAAACCGCAACAACTTCGATTCTTTGCCTCTATCGCCGAGTGAAACTCCAAAAACGAAGGCCCTTTTTTTGCTCACTCTCGAGCCACTTGCAAGACCGTACTAAGCCTATCTTTATGTGTCATGATTCTACGTTGTCTCACCAGATTCTGTGGTCTTCGTATGCAACAATCTCATCTTTGCCTCTCAAAGGGCTCTAGCTAGGACTGTTTCGTGAGGGAAGCAGAGGAAGAAAAAAATGAGAGTTTTGGATCTATGTATACCAATCCCGAAGCAATAGTCCCGTCGTTGCCTTATGAACGGGCTCTAGCTACGACTAATTTGCGAGGACGAAGTGGAAGGAAGGGAAAGATTGGTATTTTTGGGTCTATGTACACCGATCTTGATGTGGTTTCCGCTATCCCGACATTGGCGTCCCATTTAGCTCTAATCGCGGCCGCTTCGCGAAGACCAAGTTGAAGTAAAAAAAACGCTAGGGTTCAGCTTTGATACCAATAGAAAAATTACTCTGAAAACTCTTTTTGTTCATTTCATTAATGCCCTGGGCTTATATAGTCTTACAATATTTTTACAAATAATTATCTAAACTTTCTCTATTTACAAATAGGACCATAAATTAGATATAAATTTTAACGTGTTTAATTTCTTATCATATTACTAAAAATCGGGAAGTTGGTTTCAGTTTCTAGAGGGGGTTAAAGTCACAACATTCATTAACAAAGCGACACAAAGTTCTTTTTAGAAATTCTAGGCTCTTTTAGAATATTGAGCACTTTGTGAGATTTCTCATCTCTTCAGGGATGGAGAATTCCTTATGAGACGGAGGTCGCCAGCCTTTTTGAACTATTTGTTTTTCAATCTTCAAAGTGAT
>JXCR01112071.1:124231-134619 GCA_002079205.1 Phalaenopsis hybrid cultivar | reverse complement strand
TAAAGTTTAAGATTTATTATAGGAATATTGTAGTGTTGTTTTTATATTAAGTTCTTGTTTGTATGTTTTTATTTTATTTTATTTTATTTTTTAATTTATGTGTTTTATAGTAATGTCTGCACAGTTCAGGTTCCATAGGACTTGTGTCTAACAATTCTAAATTAAAAAGAACTATTAGAAAAATTAAAAAAATTAAAAATTGCTGAAAATTTTCAAGAAATGGCAAATCAAAATAATTAAATTGTTGAAGAGTTTAGACCTCCAAGAGATTATGCAAACCCTACAGTGGATTAATTTCATTGTAGTATTCAAAAGCTAATTCATTTGAGCATAAAACTTTTATTATCGAAATGGTATCAAATAACCAATTTGGGGGAGCACCAACTGAAGATCAAAATTTACATCTTGCCAATTTTCTAGAATTATGTGCTACATTTAAATATGATGGTGTATCAGATGATGTTAAAAGACTTAGATTATTTTCTTTCTCACTGAGGGATAAAGCTAAGATATGGTTACATTCGTTGTCATCTGGATCTAACAAAACTTGGGGTGATTTAGCGCAGAAATTCCTTGCTAAATATTTTCCACCATAAAAAAGTGTGAAGCTTAGAAATGATATTACAACTTTTTGCAAGTTTGAATGAAAATCTATTTATGAAGCATGGGAATGATTTAAAGAACTCTTAAGAAAGTGTCCACACCATGCTATAATAGATTGGTTAATAATTCAAACATTTTATAATGGATTAGCTGGATCTTATAGATCTATTATCGTTGTCGCTGTTGGTGGTTCATTGATGTCAAAACCATTTAATGATTCTTATGCTTTAATTGAATAAATGGCTACAAATAATTTTCAATGACCTTCTGAAAGTGTAAATCTTATGAAAGTAGCCAATGTTTCTGAACTGATGCTTTTTCCATGTTAGCAAATCAAGTTGCAGGAATTTCAAGGAAGTTAGTCCAATTTAGAATGAATTTTTCTCAACCAATTTCCATGATTGAAGAGAATCCATTAGGCCAAATGGTAGATTCTAAATCATCATTAGAATTGAAACAATACTTTGGGTGGTAATAATCAACAATGGAGTAAACCCATTGGGAAACTGAAACAACCAAGGGAATATTAATTATAGACATACTTATCCTCTAGGTTTTAATATTAATCCACAATTTATGGAGAAGAAGTTGTTTATAGAAGAAGGGTGTTTAAAATGGGAAATCAATTACAAAGTCAAGGAGTTATAATTAGAAATATTAAGAATCAATTAGGAAAAATAGCAAATTCATTAAGTAATAGATTCCAAGGAACACTTCATAGTAATACAGAAATACATCCAAAAGACTAGACTAAAGATAAAGTAAAAGTTGTTAAACTTAGAAGCGGAAGAGAATTAGAAGGTACAGTTCAAAAAAAGACTGAAGTAGAGAGAGGAGAGATTGAAGAAACAAAAGAGGACACTCTAAAAGGTTTAGAGAGACCTTTTTCTCCACTTAAAGTTGATTTAGAAAAACCACCACCTCTATTTCCTCAGAGGCTCCGACAACAAAAGTTTGATAACAATTTTCAAAATTTCTAGAAATTCTTAAGAAGCTTACAATTATTATTCCATTTGCTGAAGCCTTAGAAAAAATGCCAAACTATGTGAAGTTTATGAAGAATATTCTTAACAGGAAAAGGAAGTTTGAAGATAACGACACTGTTTCACTTAATGAGGAGTGCGGTGCTATAACTCAGGAAAAGCTTCCTAAAAAGCTTAAAGATCCTGGTAGCTTCACAATTCCATGCGCAATAAGATATAATTTTTATGTGAAAGGCTTATGTGATTTCGGTGCAAGCATCAACCTTATACCATTATCAATATTTTAAAGATAAGAATTACAAGAAATAACCCCTACTATTGTAACTCCGCAGTTAGCAGATCTTTCAATATATTATCCTAAAGGAGTTATCAAAGATGTCCCAGTGAAGGTGGATCAATTTATCTTTCCTTTTGATTTCATTGTACTAGATATGAAGGAAGATAATGAGATACTTATCATTTTAGGGAGACATTTCCTAGCCACAAAAGAGCAATGATAGATGTGCAGAAAAGAGAATTAACAATGTGTGTCAATGATCAAACAGTTACATTTAATATTTCCAAATCAATGAAATACCCTGCAAAAGGTAAAGATAATGAATGTTATAGAATGGATGTGATAAGATATTTAAGTGAATGTTATTTTAAAACAATTTATGAAGACAAAACTGAAATGAAAGAGTTGGAAAACGAGCAAGAAGAGGAATTATATCAATATGAAGATTTATATAAGGAACATTAAAATTATGTTCGAGAAAGTTTTGAAGCTTTGGAAACGAAAAAAAAAGATAAATCTTTTGGTCCATCAATTCAAAAAACCTCTTGAGCTTGAGTTGAAGTTACTTCCTGAACATTTGAAGTATGCCTTTTAGGTGATATGTCTACATTATGTGTTATAATTTCCTCAAAATTAACTACAGAAGAAGAAGAGAGTTTGATAAAAACTTTAAAGAGTTACAAAAAAGCCTTTGGTTGGACATTTGTTGAAATAAAAGGAATCGGTCCTTCAATTTGTATGCATAGAATTCATATGGAAGAGAACTGCAAAACCAGGGCTGATCCTAAAAGGAGATTGAATCCTATTATGAAAGTTGTTAAAAAAGAAATTTTAAAGTGGTTAGATGCTGGAATTATCTAATATATTTCAGATAGTGCATGGGTTAGTCTGATTCACTGTGTTCCTAAGAAAGAAGGAATGATTGTGACTTTAAATGAACATAACAAGTTAATACCAATAAGATAAGTCATATGATGACAAATATGCATTAATTATAGAAAATTAAATATCACCACTAGAAAAGATCATTTTCCACTACCCTTTCTAAATCAAATGCTGAATAGACTAGTTGGGCATAAATACTTTTATTTTCTGGATGGATATACTGGTTATCACCAAATACAAATAACTCCTGAGGATCAAGAGCAAACAACTTTTTTCTAGTTCTTATGTTACATTTGCTTTTAGAAGAATGTCCTTTGGTTTATGTAATGCACCTGCTACATTTCAAAGATGTATGTGGCTATTTTTTGTGATTTATTTGAAAAAGGGATTGAAATTTTTATGGATGATTTTTCAGTATTTGGAACTTCATTTGAATCATGTTTAGAACATTTATCAAAAGTTCTTAAACACTGCGAAGAAATAAATTTAGTCCTTAAATGGGAAAAATGTCAATTTATGGTAGTAAGAGGAATTGTTTTGGGACATCAAATTTTAAAATATGGTATGGAAGTAGACCCTGCAAAAATTCAAGTGATTGCTAATTTACCTTACCCATCAAGTGTGAAGGAAATTAGGAGTTTTTTAGGACATGTTAGATTCTGCATGAGATATATTAAAGACTTTTCAAAAATTGCTAAGCCTCTATGGAATTTACTTGAAAAATATGCAATTTATAAGTTTGATAAAAAGTGACTAAAAGCTTTTGAATTATTAAAAGAAAAATTAGTCACTGCACTAATTATTATTTCACCAAATTGTGAAAAACCTTTTGAATTAATGTGTGATGCTAGTGATTATGCTATTGGAGTTATTTTAGGACGAAAGCATGATAAGATTTTCAAGGTTATCTACTATGCTAGTCAAACTCTTAATGAAGCTCAAATTAATTATACCACAACTGAGAAAAAGTTATTTTTAGTAGTATATGCTTTTGATAAAATTAGATCATACTTAATTGGAACTAAATGTCTTGTGCATGTAGATCATTCTGCTATTAAGTATTTAATGAGAAAGAAGGATGTAAAACCAAGACTTATAAGATGGATTCTTTTTTTGCAAGAATTTGATTTTGAAATAATAGATAGAAGAGGAGCTGAGAATCAAAGTGTTAATCATCTGTCCAAGCTTGAATTAGAGAAACCACTTTGTTTTGAAAAATAAATTAATGAACATTTTCCATATGGAGAATTGTTCAATGTTAATGAGTGGTGTGTTTCATGGTATGTCGACATTGTGAACTTCATTGTTAGTGATATTATACCCTGTGGAATGACATACCAACAAAAGAGAAAATTTTTATCTGAAGCTAAGATTTATTTTTGGGATGATGAGTTTTTATATAATAAGGAAAGGATCAAATTATTTGAAGATGTGTACCTTCAGGAAAAACTTATGAAATTATCCAAAAATGTCATAATTCTAATTTTAGGGGACATTTTGGTGTTTATAAAATAGCATAAAAAATTTTACAATTTGGATTTTATTGGACTACAATCTTTAGAGATGTTAACTCTTATATCAAAACTTGTGATCGATGACGAGTAGGCAGTATTTTTAGGAGAAATGAGCTTCCCTTAATTATGTGATAGAAGTTGAGATATTTGATGTTTGGGGATTAGATTTCATGGGACCATTTATACCATATTTCAGAAATATATATATATATATATTGTTAGCAGTAGACTATGTATCAAAATGGATAGAAGTTGTTGCTTTACATCAATGTGATGGTTTTTATGTATGAACATATTTTGTAGATTTGGGATGTCTAGAGTAATCATAATTGATGGGGGAAGTCATTTCAAAAATGTAATAATGGAGAAATTATTAAAGAAATGTCATATTAACCATATAATTGTTACTGCTTATCATCCTCAGACAAGTGATTTGGCTGAATTATCGAATGATGAAATTAAAATAATATTGGAAAAATTTGTGAATCTAACCAAATTGGATTGGTCAGTCAAAGTTGACTATGCTTTGTGGGCCTATAGAACTGCATATAAAACTCCTTTAGGAATGTCCCCATAATGGCTAATATTTTGGAAAGTGTGCCACTTACCAGTTGAACTTGAGCATAAGGAAAATTAGGCTACTAAAGAATTTAATTACAATTTAAAGGATGTTGGTGAGAAAAGATTATTGCAATTAAATGAGCTTGAAGAGATAAGGAATGAATTATATGAAAGTGCTAAGATTTACAAAGAAAAGATGAAAATGTGGCATGATCGGAGGATTCTTACTAAAATTTTTTAGCCAAGGAAACAAGTTTTGCTTTATAATGCAAGGTTAAGATTATTTCTAGGCAAACTTAAGTCCACGTGGTTGGGCCCATTTTTATGTGATGAAAGTTTATCCCTATGGATTTGTTCATATCAAACATCCTAAAACTGATAAAATATTCAAAGTGAATGGTCACATGTTGAAATCCTACTTTTTAGGTGACTAACTTAAATTAAATGATTTTATGATGTTGGTTCAACCAGAATAAGCACTGGTTGAGTTGGGCTAAAGACGTTAAACCAAGCATTTTGTGAGAGATAACCCATAGTTATGTGTATTTTTGTTTTTATTATTTTGTTGTTAATTCTGATTTAGAAAATTTTGGTAGTATTTTGAATGTATAATGATTTAGTGATTATTATAAGACCTTAAAAGATAACTTAGACATTTTAGAACGTGTATTTAAATGTTAGGTTTACCTTTGCTAAATTGAGCATTGGCGCTTACGCGCCAATATCCAACGATTAAATACGGCAGTTAAAAAATTTGTGCGAATTTTGGTTTTTAGAAGTTTTAGTTAAGATTTGGTGGGAGACAATTTTAAGACATGCCTAGGAGTTATAGGAGGATTTTAGAGCCTATAAATTGAAGGGTATGAGGAGAAGTCTCACCACACTTCCATTTAACCCTAAATTCTAAGTACAAATTTGAGAGTTTTGGAAAAATGCCATCTTAGGAGAGTGATTTAAAGAAGCAGGAGTAAGTAATGAGAAAGAATTTTGTTAGTCGTAGTGTGCAAGAATAATACAATGATTTCCTCATCGTTAGCATCGAAGGAATAATGGAGAGAATCACTAAAATTGAGGCTAGTGTGGCTTCAATTGAAGCAATAGTGATGGAAGTTAATGCAAATCTAGATCATATGGGATGGCAACTTAAGATGCAATTTAGCCATACTAATTTTATAGAAGAAGCAAATAAGGATATGTATTTAAGGAATAAGTGGATTGAAGAAGATTCAACCAGAGTTATTAACCATCATCCGTTCTTTCAGATTTACATTCCAAATGTTGAAGGCGAGACTAATGATAGGCCAGGATTTTTTCCTATGGAATTAAGCTCATGGTTTAATATTTGTGTGTTTAGTATTTGATTGTTAATGTTAAGTGTGTTTAGTATGTTATCAATGTGATGATTGTCTAGTGTTTGTGTTTAGGAATTTTTTTATCTAAAACTATTTGGATTGAGAATTTATGTTCTAAAAATGTTTGCAATCGTTAGTGAATGAATATAAGTGTTTGTTTGTGAGAAATTTTTTTTATTTTGCATTGAATTGAATTTGTTAAGATTAGTGAATCTTGAGTAATAGAAGAATTGAGAAGCAAGAAAATAGTTATTAAAGAGTTATGAGACCATGTAGGGTTGGTTGACTTAGGCTAGGAGTGCATTTCACTTAAATCAAAAAAATCAAAATTTTTGCACTGGAACCTAAGCACCAAGACCCCGCGCATAAGAGCTGCCTAAACCGAGAGACGATTGCCTAAGCACCAAACCATTTGCACTTAAGCGTCGGTTCATGAAAACCAGTTCACGAACGGTTTTAAGTGACAAAACGGTCAAAAAAACTCCATTATTTTCGCTTGACGTTATTCACTTCCTTGAGCTTTCACAATTTTAGAGTTAGGGCACACCCTATTTTGGAGATTTCTTTGTGGTTTGGAGCAAAAATTGCTAGATTTGATATCTTTGAGGTAAGAGCTTCACTTCTATGTAATTTTTTTTTATTTTCACCATATATTTTGACCACATTCATGAGCTACCCAAAAATCACTATTCATGCTGAAAATTTGAGAAAAATCTATGGAAAATACATGGATTTGTTAGTTTAAGCTTTTAGGAGTTAAGTTTAGTGATTTAGAGTTGAATTTGAAATTTATTGTGAATTTTATATATTTTTTTAGAAATGGCACTTAGAATGAAGAGGAGCAAAGGAAAGGGTCAATTTGATTCAAGCAAGTTTGTCAGTTTGAGAGTTGAGGATCAATACAGTGATCCACTATAATCAAGAAAATTGATTCCTGAGCGGTGCTTTAAAAGTCTGAGAGGAGCTGTTGAAGATCTGATTGTTCACCACCAGTGGGGGTGATTATGTTATTTTTCTGTTGTTGCAGTGATTTTTGTTGTGTGGGAGCTCTATGCAAATCTCCCTGAAGTTGAAGGAGTCATGGTGAGGGGAAGACAGTGCCTTTTTCACCTTAGGTAATAAATCGGTTTTATCATTTGCCCTTATGTTCTCATTTGAATTATAGTCTTACTGAGGAGGAGTTAGACGAGATTATTTCATCTTTGACTACTGGAAGAGGGCTTTGGAAAATTACAAATGAAAAGAGAGTTAACTTTTCTACTTCAAAGTTGGATGCCACTGCAAAAGCATGGTACTATTTTATTTCTGCTTGTCGGCTGCATACCAATCATCTTAGTGAAGTGACTCGTGATCGAGCAACTTTGAACTATTGCATCTAGCAGTTCAAGCCCATCAACATTGGATCTTTCATTCATAGTGTTATTACCGGTTCTGTTGTCGTCGCTACTACTGCAGGTTTGGGATTTACATCCTTGATTTTTTCCTTATGCGAGCATTCTGGAGTTAGATTTGATAGCTGGGAGGAGATGATCCAACCTATTAAGCCCATTACTAGTGTGAATGTGAAATCTTATTCACATCATTCCATTTTTGGCTGGAGAGGAGGATTTTCTAGTAGTTCTGCTGCTTCGACTTCTCAAGCTTTTATTTCATGTGCTTCTACATCTCAGAGTAAGACTTCTGGATCTAATTCTCAGTTACAACTATTACAAAAATTTTGGATAACGTTAACTACACTGCGGATAAGGTACTAAATTTAGAAAATTTTGTAGAGTTGATCGATGGATACATGAGGAGACATTGTGATTAAGAGGGAGAATACAACTTAGCTATGGAAAATCTCATGAGAGGTAATCAAGATGTGGTATTTCCTCAACATCCTAGAAATCAATCATATGAGCCTGCAATTCCTTGGCATAGTGATGAGAGTGATGTAGAGGATGAGGATGATTAGACTAGATCTATAATTTTGCTTGATTTTTAGTTTGTTTGTTGTTGTGAACTATGAATGGTGCAGTTATTCTGTACTTTTTGTTATTTTTTTAGTTGTGATTGTTCAGACTGTTAGTTTTTGTTGTACTTTGTTTAGTAGACACTACTATGATGTATTTGTGTTTTTGTGAGTATTTATTATGTTTTTGTGGCAGTAACTGTGTTAATTGTAGTTAGTTAGTTTGTACATAACTTAATTTTGGATCTTAGGAAGGTTTAGAATATAGCTAACTTTACTTAAAAGCTGCATGTTGAAAATTTTCAATTTACTACCAGATATTTTTTTTATGTTGCAGTCATGTATGTTTGTTACTTGTTTGTTTTCTTTTATGTTATACTCCACTGTTGACCTCATTTTTGGTTGACGTCTAGTTTTTCATCTTTAGTAGCCTAAGGTTTAGCCATAGGACTTTCCTGCTGACTATTCTTAGAGGACTAGAAAAGGAACTCCCACCATTTAAAATTCCAAACTCTTCTTTACTCCACTTGAAGTTCCACATGTTAGTCCTAACCTCTAGCACTTAGTAGTTGGGGTCAATATGGAAGAGCTCAAGGGGAGTTTCCCATAGGATGGTCAGACCTTAGGACTAACCCTAGGTGATGTTGTTTTGGTGGGGCTAACTTGCACACACTACACTCTCTCACATACCCTAAACCCTATGACCCCTTAAGTTGGTCTCTTGACTCCTTTTGAAAAGCCCATATGGATGACCCCGTACCCCTTAGTCTTTGGCTAAGAGGGTTAGAACCAGCACATTGAGCATCCAAAATGAGTCCTCATATGCCTTCTATTGGTTTAGTATGGTTTCATGGCTTGTTGGCCCATTTTGGCCCAAAACCACCAAATTACCAAAATACCCCTACAACCTTAATTTCTTTTTTTAAAATTACCCAAAATACCCAAATCTTTCCAAAAATCATCTCAAACTCCTCACCACTACATAAATTGACCAAAATTCACCAAAAGTATCAAGTTTCCAAAATATCCCCAAAATTTGTCAAATTACCAAAATGCCTTTCATGACCTAAAATTTCCAAAAATTCCAAAATCATCCCAAATATTCCCAATTTCAATTTTATATCATCAATTTGATCCAATTTGACCACATTACTCCAATTTGACTAAAAGCCCCAATTTGCTCTTAAAAGCTCAAATGTTCCCAAATTAGCCCCAGTCTTAGCCCAATTGAGCCCAATCTTGCCAATTTCAATTCCAAATCAAAATTCAGCATCCCAATTTCTAATTTAAACAAAAATTCAACCCCCTANACCTAAAATTTCCAAAAATTCCAAAATCATCCCAAATATTCCCAATTTCAATTTTATATCATCAATTTGATCTAATTTGACCACATTACTCCAATTTGACTAAAAGCCCCAATTTGCTCTTAAAGGCTCAAATGTCCCCAAATTAGCCCCAATCTTAGCCCAATTGAGCCCAATCTTGCCAATTTCAATTCGAAATCAAAATTCAGCATCCAAAATCCTAATTTAAACAAAAATTCAACCCCCTATTTTGATCTAATCGCAAGCCCAATTTCATTCAAATCAAAAAGGCCCAACTTTGACTATATGCCCAAATCCACCAACTTGGCCTATCAATTCAACTCAAAATCATTTGAAATTTTGCCAAATCCTTCATGAAATTCTCCTACAATAAATTCAACATTCAATTTACACAAATTTTAGCCCAAGTTCAATTTCCTTTTTAAAAGCCCAAACCCTTAAGTAATTTTAAAAAGCCTAAATTTCAATCAAAAGCCCATATGACAATTTTTCACTCATCATCANTCGAGAGTTTTCTTAGGTGACTTTGGTTATCTAAGATGTAATTAACTATAGGGGTTTTCCCTTATAGGAAGCATTTCCAAACCTAACTTAATATAAACCATATCTAATTCTTTGTAATAAATAGGAAAAATTTGGTCAACAAAAAATAATTTCGCAAACTTAACGGATGTCATACAATCTTTAGTTTATTTAATCAAGCATTACCAGTAAGTGGTGTGTTTATCCTTCAAAATTAATACATTAATTGTGGTATTATGCTTGTTTATTTAAACTACTGGAGATATGAGATCAATCTAGTCTTGCATTTTCCAAAATTCAAAATCCATTTTTTTCCAAATTATATATTGTCGGCACTATTTTTGGTGTGGGGTTTGCCCGTAAGAAGCTGTCGGTCATCGGAATTGAAATCCTGTTGCCCGCTTCGGAAGGA
>JXCR01112071.1:79863-108437 GCA_002079205.1 Phalaenopsis hybrid cultivar | reverse complement strand
GGAGTTCCTTGATTATCTCATGAAGAAGTATTCTGTTCCGGCAAGGGAGAATCTTGGAGTTAGAATTCAGAGCATGGGGTGCGTGGAAATTAATGACTTCTGCATATTTATTCGTTACACCTATATATTTACATATCTAACACTCAAACTTCAATTTCTATACCACATTACTTTTACATTAAAAGAGGTATTTTACATTTGAAAGTTTAGGTGTTAGATATGTGAACACATAGGAGGAATAAGGCGGTATGCATGTAAATGCCCCTATTATTTATACGTTTTTTGTTTAAGTGTTTGGTTATCTCTGCCATTTTTTATTCGTTCTTCTCTGGTTTCTGGTGCAGGTTGTATATAAAATTCATAAAGGGTGCTAGGAGGGCTGAGTTAGCTGCTCTTAGATCAATCCAGGAAAGAGATTTACTAAAAGAACAACGTGAGACACAAACACATTTAGTGTTCAATGATCATCTTGATGCGACTAGTAAAGAGGCCAGCTCCTCGAATGTTTGTAACATTAAGTTTTCCTCTGCCATAAGGTGTTGTGAATGTTGTCCAGCACTGAAGAGAAAGAACAAAAAACATGCTGGTTGTAAATGCAATGGTTCACTTTTTGTTGATGAATTGAAGTTGCTTGGTATGAAACTTGCTATGTTTAACCATGGAAATAGTAGAAATTTGTCAACTGGTAATGAAGAGAAACCTGAGAGTTATGATGCCGCTGCCTATGAGATAATGAAGATTGATCCTACGAAGGCGAACCAGCTTGTTCTTTCAACTAAGCAAATTGATAGTTTTGTTGCCACTTGGAAAGGTGCTTGTCAGAAGCATTCAGCCGATGAGGTTTGGGAAGTTTGCTATTTTGGAAGATTTACATACATACCAATAAATTCTTATTTGCATATTTAACTNTAGAGGCCTTAAGTATGGTGTTTCACTCTCCCCCACTCTCTTCATCTTGGCTATGGACTAATTCTCTAGGTGGCTGGACAGCACAATTTCCTCTAATGCATCAAATTTGTATCATCATAGGTCTAATCTGCCTATTAGCCATCTCCTGTATGCAAATGAAATAATTCTTTTTTCCAAGTCCACTAAACCTATTGTTAAGTAAATTATTCATTATCTAGAGGTATTCCAACAGTGCTCTAGCATTGAATTTAGTTCTACCAAATGCACCTTACTGTTTAGCTGCAGAACAAAGGATCACCTTAAACAGTGGGTGCAACAAGTAACTGGCTTTTCTATTGCTTCACCTTTCCTTAACTATTGGTGTCCCTCTTATCAATGGAAGGGTTAAGCAGATTCAATTTGACAAGGACATCATCAAGATCGATGCCCAGCTTAACTGCTGGACAAATTCCTTTCTTTCAAATGGGGGTAGAATCACTCTACTCAAGAGCATATTAACCACCTTCCCACAATACATTTTACGAATGTTTGTCATGAAGAAAATAACTCAACTTCATTTGGAGAGATGCTTCAATAGGTTTTTATGGTCCTGGATAAGAAAACAGTTCCACCAAGCTAGTTGGTAGAAAGTTGCAAGGCCAACTGCTGATGCGGGTTTGGGCTTTAAAGGGCTTCCTCAGCTATAACATATTAATCTCTATGAGCTTTGGATAAAGTTTGGGCAGCAAGATTCTCTCTGGGTCAAATTTCTCATGGGCAAATACTACAAAGGACTTCACCCCAATCAGGGAGTCAGGAAAACTGGTGACTCTAAACATTGGGTCAATCTCCTCAAAGTCAGACAATAAGCTGAAAACATGTTTATATGGGATTTGGGACAGGGACATCGATTTCTGGTAGGAAAATGGTGTCCTGATGATATGCAGCAACCTCTTCTTCAAAATTTTAATTTTGATTTAGGGTTGGTTGATCCCTATGTTTTTTTTATATGTAGAATTTAAGAAGTTGACACCTCTACTTGAAGATTTTAATCCCCGATAATGACACCAAAAAATTGATCCCAAGCAAAGTAAGATTTCAATTATATTTTTAGGGATTCTACGCAAGTATATGTATCGTTATCAAGTAATATATAGCTTTCTGATTAAGCCCCGAATATCAATCCCATGGAGATCGAGGTTAATCACGGTGGCTTTCAAGAGAAGTTCTAGTCTAGAATAACATGCCCTAGCTTGGAAGGTTGATAAATTTTTTATTTTAACTTATCCTATAATTATCACTATAATAATACTTCTACTTCTAAACTAAAATACTTAGTGAAAATTAAAAAGTGGGGTTTTTAATATATTAAAAGTACCCTTCTTCAAGCAATGAAAGTAGTGACATGTGTAAAAGTAAAATAAGTAGTGAGAGAGATTGTGACAAATAGGAGCAATTATATTCTTTACCCAAACTAGAGATGTTATAAAGAACATTGGTTAATCTAAAGTTTGAATAGTTTTGAAGATGGTCTAGGCAGGTAAGATACTAGCTCTCACATAGAGTTCCCTCTTATCCCTCCACCTGAAGGATAACATCTGGCATCAAAACCTAAAACAATATACCAAATTAGGGGCTTTTGCCTATCACTCTAAAGTCCTCTAATTCTACACACTTTAAATATTATTTTCCTATTTATTTTCACTTAACTATATGGACTACATTCTCATCCATGCAATCTCATGTGATTCTACCACAGTTGATTGAGATAATATCTTCCCGGATCTTACATGTTCTCACAACAGATTTTAACATGCAAGTTGATCAAGTTTACATGTGAATGAATAAAAATATAAAATCATCACAATATATTCTCTCTCTACTCGATTCTATATCCTATACATGCATACTAATTTATTATAAGAGGGAAGAGTAAAGAAAACTACTCACTACACATGGAGAAACAACAAGAACTTTTCATTGAACAAAACTTTGAAAACATACAAACAAAGTACTAAATTTAAATCAAAATAAAATAAAAATACTTATCTTTGATAAAAATCAAACTCTCCTTGTACAGCAAAAGCAATCTCCTTACAATCCTCTCCAAGAACAAAGTGAAAAGAAAAGAAGAAATATCTCACTCTCTCTCATTCTCTCTCATCTTGCCGCCCCGCTTGGGGCTCACGCCCAAGCATTATTCTCTTCCTCTCCAAGTCTTCTTCTCCTCTTTCAATTAATTCAAGAGTCTAAGAGTTGTTTTAAAAACATTTCCAAGCCTTTTTTTATAATTTCATAAGAGATGCTTAAGTGTCTCTTCAAAACTGTCCAGATTCAATGAATCTTCCAAATGGTGTCTGAAGTGTCTCTTCAAAACTCCATATAACTACCCAAAATTCTTCTATAAAGTCGCCTTTCTCATTTCCAATGAATTCCTTAAGAGATGCATGAAGAACCGCCTCAAAAATTGTCCAAATCCGACATATATTCTAGAAGATATGTTGAAAACCGTCACTGGCGCCTAAGCGTCATTTTTGGGCTCTTAAGCACCACCCTGTCTGTCTGGTGGCATGTCAAGCACCATTTTGGGCACTTAAACATCAGGCACAGGCACTTAAGTCTCCGGTTTAGGTCCCCTTGGCTCCGGTGTGCCCCGGTTTGACCCGATTTGCTCTGGTTTGCTCCATTTTGGTCCATTGTAGTTCCTTTTGCTCCAATCACTCCAAATTCTTCAATTTAATGTACTTCAAACCAAAAACATAAGAAAACATACCTTTAAAGTGCAATATCATTATAAAATGAAGCTTGAAAAATAGTACATTTTTAGGCATATCAGTGGCTAATTGCTGGGACAAGAATAAATGGTCCATTGATTTAATGAATACCTTGCTGACACACCCTTTTGCTGAAGTCATATCTAAGCTATCTATTGTTGTTACAAAAAAAGGCTCAATTGCTAACTCTAGGAGAAACTTTCAAAGTATTACTCAAGCTACCTATTCTAAACTGTATCAATGGGTCTCTCTCCCTTGGGGTGACTGCATTTGAAACAAATTCCTCACTCAATCGATTTCTTTTATGGGTTTGAGATTATTCCACCAGTTATTTCCTATTGATGACATCCTCAAACTTAAAGGGTTGTGGGGTCCTTCTAGATTTTGTCTATGTCTGCNATTTAATTTTTATTCTATTTATGATCTCCTAGCCTTAATAATCAAGCTTAAGTTATCAAATTAGCTTCAAGAGACCTGAACAAATGAACACATTTTGATGTTGATATGTTATGTTTATGCATAGTTTAGGTGTGTTAGGGTACTTGTATATTCAACATTTGATAAGTTAGAAAACTTATGTTGTTATTTTGTACTGTAGATTATCTCTTATACATAAGCTTAAGCATCTTAGTTTAATAGGTGTTTGTTTACTTGCATATAAAAGATAATTTGGCCCTCTAGAGATGTACATTCTATATTGTGCATGTACCTATTATATGTCTATCTATGTACATTTGAATTATATTAGATTTCGTTTATAACTTAACATTCATTACTCAAATGTCTTTCCAAGCATGTTCCACTATGAATAAAGAAGTTACTTCTTGTTTGTTTGTATGATTATTATCCTGGCTATGGAACCAAACATATCAATCTATTTGACAGCATTGTGAATTAATTTAGTGGGAGTTACACTTAAGTTAAATATATGAGCACACTTAAATTTGGAGTTCTTAATGGAAATTTAAACATTACAACATTACACTAAAAGCATTTTAATGTTTAAGAGTTACGACCAACATCATTCTCCAGGTAGATAACACTCTAAACGCTGCCCTTAGAAATTTAGGTGCTTTACCTAATACCATGTTGAATTTTGCCCAGATGGTTTTCAGGATATGGCTTTTGTGATATATTAGTTTGTCATATATGGCAATTAGTCTTATTTTCTGATTGGTTTATTGCCTAATACTTAGAAAATTTTAGAGATAAAGCCAATATATAATTTTTCTCCCCTTTTTGGTAACCATCAAAATGATGCACCCAACTGAAAAGAGAAACTTAGTTTTTTTTTATATGAAATAAGAAAATTGGTGGCAGAAAAATTATGTTCTCCCCCTTAATGTTTGAAATATGTTGATATTTATATTTTTTTTCCAAAATATTAAACATTTAAGCACAAATTTAACCCTCCCTTAACTATATTAATTATATAAATATCCAGCATTCCTCAGATTAAATTATATGAACAATTATCTCCTCCGAAGTTAAATACTTATACGGAAAATTAGTAGGCGAAGATGTACGATTAAATAATGACATTCTTACAAGATAATCCCATTCATTATTCATAAAAAAGTATCAAAATAAATAGATTTGCTTGATAATTTGTATAACTTGTATATGTAAACTATGCAAAATGTAAGAATAAAGTACTTGGAATTTTACATTAATAAATGAAAATCAATGCAGTTGAATGTGAAAGTAAATTAGACAAGTAGGTGCAAATCATGCATAAATCAACTTATGACTGGCGGATGGGGGGAGAGGTTCCGGTGAAGTAAAGAAAGCTAGGGTTTGTAACTAGGCTCTGATACTATATTGCCTGGTGGAGAAAATCGTTTTTCTTTATTTTTCAATAATCAAATTACAACACTTCTCTTTATATTATAAGGAACGCCTAAGGCAAGTTTAATTAAATATTTTTAATTTCCAAAGAAAATATAACTCAAGAAAGAAAAAAGAATATGACATAATAAATAGGGAATAAAACTAAAATAAGAAACTTAGAATTCCACAGAAAAATATAGTTTACAAACCCAAATATATTTACTGTATCATTTTTCGGATTTACTATTTAAAACTAAAATTATGATAAAGCAAAAAGTGGGCATTACTAATACATCAACTTAATGCTATTAGTAAAAGCTAAAACATGCACATTGTCTAAATCAAGAAACTTTTAAAATTTATAAAACTAAGTTTAAATCATGTTTAATCACAACTAAGATTCTTTTTGTATGGATTTACAAATTTTTAAAGTCGAAACATAATTAATTTTTTCAACCTTTTTTATTAATATTTTTGTATTTATTGAAGCATTGATTCATTTTATTTCTTGGACATAGGTTCTGGCTATGATGCTCAATGTCTATAAGTGTTCTGATAAGCAAAAAAGGAAGATGCAAAGACTGTTCTTTCTATATCCTGCTGTTGGTTTACTGAATATGGCTGTAAGTTTGCAATTTTTTCTTTTTCTTTATCCCTCAGCTTTTGTTTAGAATGATTATTGCTGTTAAGTTCATTTACACCTCATGCAAATTAGGATGAATTTTCATCACTTGATTCATAATCAACACATTTGTATGTTTTTTAACTCCAAAAAATGCTTATTGCTCCACAAATTGAATCAATATTAAGGTGCGTATTTGGCCTTCACATCTATGCATCTCCATTCTTTTATTTTTTTTTTTTGCTATCAACTTGTTTTGTTAGGCACTTACCAACGAATGAACTGCGTAGAGTTTTTGCATCTTCATTTGTTGAAGCAGCGGGCCTCCATGCGCTTCAAAGAATTTTCTTATTCGTATTACTCAATCACTTGTTATTGTTATTGAAAAGTTATTGTTTGAGATAATTTTTAATTTTTAATTTTGCTTTTATTTTAGAAACCTGCTTGTTTAGTGCATTTTTTGCATGGTTTTTTTGTTTTAAAAAGTGAAGTTGTTTGATTTGGGTTAGTTTTTCTAATTTACCATTGTGCTGTTGGTCTGAATCGGGAATTTCTAAAATAACCAGTAAATTGGGAATTTCCCTTGTTGTTGATTCTTTAACTAAAAAAAGGTTCTTTTCTTGTTTCAATAATCAAATTAATCTGGGTTTTTTTTCCTGAGTTTATTACTCTTAATCTTAATGAAAAATATATATCTCAGCAAGTTTTCTATGAATGAAAACTAATATTTGTAAAACTTGTACTTCTTTTAGTCATGAGCCGGAGTATAACCCAAAAAATGCTTCTTTAATTTCTGCTAAAGTGGTTTCTGCATTTGGGAGTAATAATAGGACAAATAACAGAAAATTTCTGTTCAAATCTCTAGATTTAAGAATAATGTTGTTCCTATTGCTCATTCTGTTGATAGTTCTGTTGTAACTGTTTCTATACATGTTAGTGATGTGCTCCTGATCTTAATATTTCTGTTATTACTTCCGAGAATAATTCAGATATTGAGGAAGAAGGTGAAGTTTTTTCTGTTAATGATAATTTAACTGCGTATGTGCGTAGTAATTGTCCCAATCATTATATTACTGTTTTTAATGAATCTAGTATATGTAATCATGAGAATTCTTTTACTGATAACGTTATTGTTAATTCCAATATGGGCGCTTTTTTGAATGTGCCTAATGTTTCTATTATTACTTTTAGAAATATGCAGTCTGAAAGACCTTCTTTGAATATTGATCAAGTTAAGAGGTAATTATGTTGATAATTTGCTATGACTTATGGTTAATTCTGTGAGATCTACTGTTGCTAATAATGTTGCGCCCTCTTTACCCCCTAAACTTAGAAAAGGTAGGGCTAAAGGAGCTGGTGTTTCTCATTAAGTTTGGTTTATCATTTCTGTTTGTTTATATGTATTTTACTAAATTTATAAGTTGGAATGTTAGGGTCTTAACAACGAGGCTCGCATCTTTGATTGTGGACATCTTGTTACGATTTGAATCTTGATCTTATCTGTTTATTGGAAACTAAAATTTCCCTTTCTACTATTTTTGATCTTTTTTTGTCTAAACATTTTAATTTTTTCCTTTTGAGAAAAGTGCTAATAACTTTCACTTGGTTGATAGTGGTAGAAAATGAATTAAATGGAATTCTGCTAATATTAATTTTATTGTGTTGGATATTCATGCTCAATTTATTTATGGTATTATTTCCTTTTGTTCGAATTTTAGATTTATTGTTATTTTTATGTATGTGGATAATAAGTTGTTTGTTGAAAAGATATATGGTGTTCTATTTCCTCTTTGATGAATAACATTCATGAACCCTGGATTGTGGTGGGTAATTTTAATTGTATTAGAAATATTAAAGAAAAAATTAGTGGTTCTTCTCCTATTCCCAGTAAACTTGTTGATTTCAACAACTTAATTTTTAATTCTAGACTTATTGATCTTCCTTATAATGGTTTTTCTTTTAGTCGGTTGAGTTTATTCGATAAAGCTTTTTGCAATGATCTTTGGATAGAAAAGTTCCCTTCTTTTTTAAGATTTTGGAACCTTTACTTCTGTTCATTCTCATATTATTATTTCTTTCGGTAATTCTCAGAAACTTTCCTGTAGATTTATGTATAAAATTTATTGGAATTCTTGTCATAATTTTACTTCTATGTGCATTTTGCTTGCGCTTTTAAAGTAAAGAGAGACCCTCCCTTTGCTCTTTGTAATAAGTTGAAAAATATCAAAATCGCGTTGAAAAAATGTATTTAAAACTCTACTAACTTTATTTTTAATAAGATTAACTCTTTAAAGAATCAACAATTTGTGATCATGTCTCAATAGGAAGAAACCCCAAATTATACTGTTTTTATTGGATGAGGCTGCCATTATTCAATATCTTTTAGCTAATGTCTTAAATTGTGAATACAAATGGTTAAAACAAAGAGTTAAATGCTCTTCGCTTTCTAAGGATGATGTCAAGCTTTTATATGAAAAAATTAAAGTTAATTGTCGCAGGAATTTTATTAAGGAGATTTATGTTAATGACTTATATTTTAATACTCAAGAAGATATTTTTAGAGAAGCTATTTCTTATTTCTATGAAATTTTCAATTGCTCTCTTCCCAAATATGTTTTTGACTTGATTCTTTATCCTGTTCATCATCTTTTAAATCATAATGAATTTTTGCATCTCATTAAAGATTTTTTTAATGATGAGATTAAGAATACTTTTTTTTTATTGGGTCCAATAAAACTCCTGGTCTTGATGATTTTTCTACTAAATTTTTTAAAGATACTTGGGATTTTATTGGAGCTGTTTGTATATCTGTTATTAAATATTTTTTTCACTTTAATATTCATATTAGAATGGATCACACTACAATTACTCTCATTCCTAAGAATAATAAGTTTCATTTTTTTTTTCTAATTAAAGATCTTTTTTTTGTATTCAAGTCATTAAAGATATGTATACTAGAGTTGTTACTTGTGTTCGAACTGAAGGAGGATTGACCAAATATTTTCCTATTTCTGTTGGATTACATCAGAGATCAGCTTTAAGCCCGTATCTTTTTGCTTTAGTTATGAATGGTCTCTTACTAAACATTTACATGAGGATGTACCTTGGTGTATGCTTTTTCCTGATGTTATCCTTCTTGTGAATAAGACGNTTAGTTTATAAATTAGATATTTAATTGAGTCATTTTTTAGTCATGGTGGGATTTCCATATACACTTCTTCCTGAAGGTCTCCATTCAAAAATACATTCTTGATATCAAGTTGATGTAGTTCTCACCCTTTATTCACTGTCAAGGAAAGACGAACTCTTACAGTGTTTAACTTGGCCACTGGAGCCAATGCCTCTTGGTAGTTTATTCCATAAGATTAAGTGAAACCTTTTTGGTCACCAACTTAGTCTTGAACCTCTCGATGCTCCCTTCTGCTTTGCACTTGATATTGAACATCCATTTGCACCCAACTTGTCTTTTATCAGGAGGAAGCTTTGCAAAGATCCATATGCCATTGGGTCGAGGGCTTGGATCTCCTCTTCGACTGCCTTTTTTCATTTTAGACTTTGAAGTGTTTTATGAATGGACTTGGGTATCCGCACATTATCAAGATTATATATAAATGCTTTATAAGTTGATGATAACTTTCCATATGCAATATAATCTTGGATTGGGTAATTTGTGCAACTTTTCATGTCTTTTGCACTGGATTTCACCTCTCTTGGAATTTCACAGATGTGTGAATTATGACTTGGTTGTGAATAGTCATGTGATTATATATTGTCTTTATCCTATTTAGTGGATTTTTTTTTTCTAATGTACAAATAAAGTTTCTTGTTGTTTTTCTCAAGTTGGATGTTCACAACAGGTGGAATTTAAAAGATAGGATGGTTAGAGGGAAGTAGGTTGTGATGAATCTATCAGTGTGGATATCCAAAGTAGTGTAGGTAAATGAAATAGGTTGCAATGACTTTACAATAATCTCCCATGTCCATTATTCACCCGAACTCTTCATCAAAATATCAATAAAATATCATTGAAGTTAACATACATTGAGTTATATTATTTTCTTGTAACAATACAATATCACTTGCACCTTTTTTTGTTAGAAGCATATCCAAGAAACATGTATTTTATAAATTTTGTGTAAAGTTTTGTGCGATTTGGTTGGTGAAGTGAACAGACACAACCAAATATTTATACTAGAAGATTGAATGGGAATGCTCTAACGTGAGGTTTTTTTTTTCCATCACAATATCGAGAAGGGCTTTTAATCCAAGGATTTTGCTTGTCATTTTATTAATAAGATAGGTAGCTATGAGCACGATATCTCCCTAAAAAATTTTTGAGGAAAACATTATAGGTCATCCCAAATTTTTGAGGAGTTTTTTTTTTCTTAGCTATTCCATTTTATTATGGAATTTCAACATAGGAATTCATATGGATGATACCATTCATTGTAAGGTAGGGTCCAATGATAGAGTTGAAGTATTCATATGCATTATTAGTTTTGATAATTTGAATTTTGAATTGAAATTGATTGGAAATCATGTTGTGAAAGGATTGAAAAAAGTTATGTAGATTTAAATTTTTTCTTCATGAGAAATATTTCACTAACTCTAGTGTGGTCATCAATGAATGAGACAAATCATCTGGCTCTATTGATAGTTTTTATTTTTGATGGTTCCCAAATATCACTGTAGATGATAGAAAAAAGTTGTGAAGGTTTTTACTGAGACAAATGGAAGCCATGCCACTATGCTTAGCCAATTGACATACATCATATTGATAAAATCATGACTTTTTATTAATAAAGCAATGAAGTTAAAACTTTGTAATATAATGAAATTTGGGATGACCCGGATGATAATGTTATAACAAAACATGAATTTCAATAGACTTCGACACAGCTGACTCAGGAACATGGGAAGATGATGACGAAGAAGACACTTGTAGGTTAAGAGAATAACTTTTCCTTGAGCAACTATGGAGTTTGATGCAGTTCAACACTGTTAATCACCTTCCCCGAATCTATCACTTGAAGATCACAAGAGTTAGAATGAAATTTTGTAATATAGTTCAAGGCTTGAGTAAATTTACTAATTGAAAGTAAATTATAATCTAATTGAAGAACATATATCACATAAAAGAGCTGAATATCTTTGGAAACTTTCACTTCTCTTTGCCCAGCAAGTTTGGAGTGAGATTCATTAGCATGTCTAACAAATTTGGAGCTGGTGAACTATTGATAGTTGGTGAGAGCATGTATATCTCCAGTCATGTGATCAGAAACCTGTGAATCTATTATCCAATGCCGAAAGCTTTCATTATTAATGTGACAGGAAGAGGACATGATATCTTGGTGTATCATCAAGATACTAGGTCGCTCAGTTCTGCTTGAAAAAAGTTTCTTCTAAGGCTCCATTTGTTCCTTGGCGAAGGGGTTAGGGTCGGCCAACCCTTCAGACGAGGCAACAACATGGGCCTTGCGGTTTTGATCTTTCCTCCCTTGCCCAGTTTTCAATAGGCAGGTTTTCCTTGTAGTTTTGAGCACATTTTGCAAAGTTCACGCAAGTGACTATTCTTTGTCGACTTGTGTGAGTACAAGGCGAAGCATCCATCTTTAACTTCTTCCCGCTTTCTTCTCTTCTGAATTAGCAAAGGCTCTTGATATGCCTTGAAACGAAAATTAGCGAACAAAACACAACGAAACAACAATAGATAGGTGGAAGAAACACACAAAATGATTGCTCTTATGAAAATTAAAGGAAAACAAGATGCAAGGTTGATCTACTTTTTGAGGGGTAGTTCGTCTCTCCCACACCTTAAGTGTCACCGGGAACGCCGACGAAAGAAAATAACAACCAAACAAAACAATCCTAAAGAAAGCAAACCCCAAGTTCTCCCCTCAATAGAATACCCTCCCAACAATTCAAAAACTTTCCTTCGTCACTTTCCCTCAAAACACCCTTAATTTTTTCTCGTTACATAGGTGATTATGATTCTCATGGACCCACCCTTCCCTTCTTTTGCGGCTCCCCCCCACCCCTAGTTCGCCTCGCTTCCTGCTATCGCCAAGACCGGCCCGTCTGTGGGCCGATTATGATCTACTCAGTCGGTCCAGAGAGGACTGGCTCACGCGTAGGTGTAACATCACTCCTCTCCTAAAAAAACACTTTGTTTTCAAGGTGGAAGGATGGAACTACTTGTGGATCACCTTGTAAGGCTCCAATGTTGCTTCGTAGTTTGGTATCTCTTTCCATTTGACTAATTCCGCCTTTTCTCTACTACTCATTGGCAAACTCTTTCGATTTCTAATGGCTCCAAAATCACTTTCAAGTCTTTTGTCAGCGTCGGCGGTAGTGTAGGTGAGGGTGTATGATCTCCAATTGCACTTCTCATTTGTGACACATGAAAGACCGATGTAGCGCGGACGATAGTGGTAATCTCAAACGATAAGCCACTTCTTTGATGCATGAAATCACCTCATATGATCCATAATATCATGGTGAAAGTTTCACACTCTTTTTTCTGTCCAATGTCTTCTGTCAGTAGGGTCTCAGCTTCAAGTAGAACATGTCCCTTGGTTCAAATTGTACCTCTCTATTGTGTTCATCCGCTTTCCTCTTCATGATTTGTTGAGCTCTCAGTAAATTCCCCTCGAGCTCTGCCAATACTCTGTTTCTCTCCTGCAAGTATTAATCGACGCTAGATACTGGTGTGACGCTATGCCCATGATATACCAAGAGAGGTGGATCTTGCCCACACAGTATCTTGTAAAGGGTGGTCTGTCATGCGGCATGGTACAACATGTTATACCAATATTCGGCCCATGCAATCCACTTCGGTCTGTGATGCGATATGTCTCCACACTACTGTTGAGCACCTCTTTCTGTCCATATGTCTGGGGATGATATGCAATACTTCTTTTGAGGTCTGTCCCTTGCAACCTGAATAGCTCTTTCCAGAAGTGACTAAGAAACACTTTGTCCCTATCTAAAACAATTGATTCTGGTACTCTGTGCAAATGGACCACTTACCGGATAAACACCGCCGTGACTAGACTGCCGTGTAGGGATGCTATAGGGGAATGAAGTTTGCATACTTAGGCGATCCACGACCACCATGATCATTGTGAAACCTTCTGACCGTGGAAACCTCGATGAAATCCATCTTCACTTCTTCCAAAACCTTTCCTGGTAATGCTAAAGATTATAGTAATCCTCCTGGGGTCGTGGTCAAGTACTTGTGCCGCAGACATACGTAACATTTTGCCACCATCTCCTAAACGTCTCTACGCATCCCCATCTAATAAAGTTCCGCCGCTAGACAACTGTAAGACTTTTGTTCCCTTGAATGTCCCCCGATTACACTGTCATAAAACTCTTGTAATAATCTGAGGATATATTCCAATGACTTAGGTAGCATGAATCGTTCCTGGTGGAGTAGCTGTTGTCCCTTCATTGCATGTCCTGAGTAACTTTTAAGATCCGATATTAAATCAGCTCTTATCTTCCTCAGCTCCTCATTCCTTTCGCTCTGTTGTCTCAAGGCTTCCCCACCTAGAACCAATGGTACCGATAAGGCCGTCAATTGAGGTTCCTTTCAGCTTTGTCAACAGCGCGCCAGTTGCCTTATTTTCCAATCCTTATCGGTACTGAATCTCAAAGTCATACCCCAGCAGCTTGGAAGACCAGCTCTGATGCTCGTCAGTCACCATCCATTACTCGTCAGTCACCATCCGTTGCTCCAAAAGATACTTTAAACTCCTCTGATCTGGCCGTCACTTCTGAATGGCCAGGACAATTGTCATCAAGTCTCGTTCTATACTGACTTTAGCCTCACTCTGGCCATAAGAACCTGGCTGAAGCAAGCAATAAGACCGTTGATCCTGCATGAGCATTTCTCCCAATCCGTGCTCTGACGTATCTGTATCCACCATGAAGGTAGTTTACTAAAATATGGAAGTGCTTGTACCGGAACCCTAGTCATGACCCTCTTCAAATGTTCAAATGCATGTGTTGCTGTCCCCCCTCNTCCCAATCCGTGCTCTGACGTATCTGTATCCACCATGAAGGTAGTTTACTAAAATATGGAAGTGCTTGTACCAGAACCCTAGTCATGACCCTCTTCAAATGTTCAAATGCATGTGTTGCTGTCCCCCCTTCCCCCCCAATTTGAAATTATCTTTTTCAGCTGCTTCGTCAGCGACCATGTTATCTTGCCATATCCTCTCACGAACTTCCGTTAGTATCCGGTGAGACTAAAGAATCCTGTCAACTTCGTCAAACTCCTCGGTAATGGCTAATTAATCATAGCCTCGATCTTGGACTGATCCACTGCTACCCTCGTTCTGGACACCACATGCCCTTAGTAATCCACCTGCAACTGTGCAAAATAATAGTTCTTCAAGTTGGCATACAACTGGTGCTCTCTCAATATCTCCAGGATTGTCTTTAGGTGCTCAACATGCTCTGTCTCTGTACGACTGTATATAAAAATGTCATCAAAGAAGACCGGGACAAATTTCTGAAGGTAAGGTTAAAACACCTTTTTCATGAGGAATTGAAAAATCCCCAGAACGTTGGTGAGGCCAAACGACATCACTAAGAACTCATAATGTCCTTCATGCGTCTTGACATTGTCCTGTGCACATCCGCTGGGTTCATCCTGATCTGGTGGTATCCTGACTTAAGATCAATTTTGAGAAAATGACTACACCATGAAGTTCATCCAGTAACTCATCACAAGAATATGTAACTTTTCTAACGTCGTCTCTATATATAATGTCCTATAGTCCACATAGAATCTCCAACTACCGTTTATTTTCTTCACCAAAAAGACAAATGAAAAATGACGCACACTATGCCTGATAATCCTCGCCTTGAGCATTTCTCGGGTCAGCTTCTATCTCATTCCTCTGAATCTAGAGGTAACTATAACATCTGACTCTGATGGGAGAAACACCCTCCTTCAATGTAATAGGGTGCTCGTGCTCCCTCGGAGGAGGTAACCCGCTTGGCTGCTGGAAGACATTCTTAAACTGCTGTAGGAGCTGTTGGATCCCTTTCGGAAACTCTGCCAACTCTGAATCTCAAATCTCCTCAATGCTCTGCAACTCCACCAAGTAACCCTGTCTTGCTCCCCGAATCGACTTAACCGTGGTTTTGCATAAGCTTGCATCTCCTCTCAATACCCTCCCCATGGAACTCCATTGTCAAGGATTTCCAATCCACTTTATCTCTCCCAATGTTCACAGCTACTTCATACCCTAAATCACATATGTGTTGCATAAATCTAAAGGAAGCACTGTAGTGTTAGAACCAACCCTTGCAAATATCCCGACTTTTTTCCACCTTCTCTGTTCTCATCATGACGTCGAAACTANATTAAAATTCTCCTTAAGTTTATCTTACCATAGCTTGCTTCCCCGATGATGGCGCCAAAAACTTGATCTCCCTAATGATTATCACGATTTATATTAGTCCCGGCAATGACACCAGAAACTTGATCTGCTTTCCAGCTAATTGGTTGAGCTCTTAAAATTAGATATTATTATCTTGCATAAGTATACGTATTGTTTCAATAATATATGGCTCAAATGAGTCTTAAATGTCGATCCCACGGGTAAGGGGAGGTAGATAATATCTAAGGCAATGTTCTAGTCTACTACTTTCAGGTCCTAGTTTGGAATGTCGTTAAAAGTGATTTTTCTAAAAACTACTTCTAAGTTAAGTTTCTATGACTAAGTTAAACCTATCTAGATCAATTGATTAGGTGAAATTCAAGATTGCTAAAAGTGCTTTTCTCTTGTGATATACTAGATATACTGTAGGTGTGACTACTAGGAATTTCAATTGACGTAGTGACAATTAGGAGCATAAATCTATTTACCCTCTGTCGAGCGCGTAAATAAATATGGTTCAAGTTTGGTTCTTGCTTAAGGTTGTCTCCTAGAAACTTCATCTTCAAACCCTATTAGCACAGATCCCTATATTTGCATTGTCTCCTGACTACTTCACCATAGCCTATCGAATAACATGAGTATTCTAGTCGTTTCTCCACCGCTCTTTCAAGTCCTGATGGGTCAAAAAGGATTTTAACAAGTCATATGGCCTGTACAAAATGTAAATGAATCCTAGTAAAATACTCATCACGTCTAAATAAGAAAAACCAATTTCATAGCATTCAACATTCTACAAGTTCTACATAACAAACTCAAGAGAAAAGTACACGAATTCTACTCACAAAGCATGTTTAAAACCATGGAAAACTTCATTGAATCAAAGCAAATTCACTAAATATGTGTTTACATCAAATACAAGATAATAAAAACTCAATGTTTAGTTTTTATCCCTTGAGAAAGAGATGTAAATCCCTCCAACAAAGCCTTCTACTGATCGTTGAAATGCTGATACAAATCCCTTACAGAATTCACTCAAATTCCCTTCTACAATCTCTCAAGAATAGGTGGATTTTACAATTCCTACTCCTACCTACATCCTCCTGGCGTCCTTAGAGGATTCCCAGACTTGGAAATGCAAAATGTCGCCAGAAGTCCTCTTTCAAACCGTTCAAATCCATCAAATAACCCTCAAGTTCACCCTGAAACCGCCTCGGAAGATTCTGGGGCCTAGGCGATGTCTTCTCTGTATGCTAGAAAAACTCAGGCACCTAGGCGCTAGTCTGCGGCGCTAAGGCGCTATGGTGCAGCGCCTTTGCGTTCAAAAAGGGGCGCCTAGGCGCTAGTATGCTGGTAGCCCCATTTGCTTCATTTGCCTCCTTTTGTTCCATTTCAGCTCCAATTTGCTCTAATTGTCCTACCTGTTATACCTGCAACAAAAAAATATAGAAATATCTTTTCTTAAAGTGCAATTTCATTAAATAAAAAGTGCAAAAAGTAAAGAAAATTAAGCATGTAAAAGTTATACCATAGAACTCCCCAAAACTCTCCAAGGCTCTCTATGATCACTCTTACCTCTCCTAAGTAAAATTCACACGCGCCCCTCCAGATCACTCCCCCCCCCGAAAGGATATTCGTAGAGGTGAATGGCCACTTGGATCTTTTGGCAAGTGCTCGGGTTCGCTCAGAGGCCATTTTTGGCTTCTAGATCGGTCCAATGGCTTATCTCAACGGTCAGAAGGCGTTTGGATTGAAAAACATGGACCAGGTAATGAAACAGGTTGATTATGCATGGTGTGGCCATGCAAAAAATGGGGTGTGGCCACTTTTGGGCATGGTCACACCTAGCCTACTTGGGGTTGTTTTTTTTTGTTTTCTGGTAATTTAGGCCAAGTGGCAAGATATAGAAGGCTCTTCCTAAGTGAAAATGACGTTCCAGGCACATTCGTGCATTCCATTCCTCCATTTGGAGATTCCTCACGAGTAAACAAATTTAGGGTCTGATTTGTTCATGTTGCATCAATCAAAACTCGTCTAGTTCGGGTCATCCCATCAATATAATGTCGGTCGGTTGTCGTCTCTTTGATAGCTAAAGCCTAGCAAAATGACTTTAACTACATGTCAGAGGATCGAAGATAATTGTCTCGTGCCTTGGGGAGTCATATGTATGTGAAGCATGCCCTAAGGTCATTCAAGCATACATTATATTCACGTGACATTAAAAATTGATGCCAATGTCGTCATCCATCAAGAATGAAGGATCTGCATCCTTAACAGAGCCAAAAAGAGTTAGGGAGTATTTGGGAGCCATCTTAGAGAGCCAAAGACAACCAGAAGATGAAAGGAGAAGAAAGACTGAAGGTGCAGAGAAAGAAACCAGACACGTAAAGTAAAAAAGAAACGATCTTTCGCCTTATTTGTAGAGCAGATGCGTAAAATGAAGCATTATATGATGATAATCGTCACACGAAACATCATTTCAAATTTATTTAAAGACTATTTTCTTACAAATAATATTATTTTAATTCTCGAATAAAGTGCTTTATGAGCGGGTCCTCTAAAGACTCAGTAGAAACATACACCCTTTGAGTCAACCTTTGGAAGATCATCTCTCCTCCTAACCAAAATTGGTCCACCTAGTTGACCTCATGAAGCAAACTATTATGATCAACCGATTTGTGAAGCTCTCCTAGCTTGTGCAGCACCTCGACCAGCCCGCTTCGCAAAATGGTGACATATACACATAAAGCCGCTACTTTTGACTTTGTGGTTTTCAAATGGACTGATAACTTCCGCATAGGGTCTACAACTGAACTTCTGACCTCTCCCTTTGAAGAATCGAACAACATCACCAAAAGCAAAGTCTTGCCCACCTACTGCTCCATGGATCCAGGAGAAGGCAGCCACTGTTCTATTTGCTCCTGTTGAGAACCGATATTGGGCATGTTAGGGCAACCGATGCCCCTTTAAAGTGATTGATGGCAACCGTCCCACGAACTCGACCTGCAGGCTTGTCACAACAGTGGGGCGGACTCCACAACATTTTTCAAAAGCTCGTCATCTTTTCGACCTGACTGGTTCATCTGCATTGGGATAACATCAAAAAATTGTTAAAAATCGACAATGGCAAAAAACAATTTACGTTTTCCAAAAGCTTTTCTCTCTCTCTCTCTCTCGGCGCGATACCTCTACCTATCGGTAGTGGAGACTGAAGAGAAGCGATGATCTTCGCTCCCTTTTGCTCCCTTTTGTTCTCCTCAGCACCTGTCGCAAGAAAGACTTGTTGGCCTTCGACAATTGTGTTCACATTAGGCTCAAACGTTAGGGTTTCCTGACAAAGCTTTTCGGTGACCGTATTTTAGTGCCATCAGATGATTCGACTACATCGATCTGATCAAGTTTGGGCCTCAACCATTTTTCTTTCTTCACACTCTTACTCTTCTTTACAAGAGTTCGAGGTCCGGAAACCCGTCTTCGGTAGAATTTTGGGCTCCACGTCGACTCGACTCATACCATCATCCACAATGTACCTCAGCTATATGGACAAAACTGGAGGCTAAGGACGCAACACCAAGTTTATGACTTTATTTATAGAGCACACTGGGCACGAACCTCGAAAGGATGTAAATTGCTCAATCAATTCTTGATTTTAACGCAACTAATTGTTTAATAATTTCACTGTCCTTATTGTAGCTTTCACTATCAAGGAGGAGAAAAACTCGGGAAACTAATATGTACACACCAATATTATTAACACAAATCTCGTGGCAACCAAATAATAAAATATGATGACACGATGATCGAGACATTAATTCAAGAGACATAATCTGAACCGATCATTTGAAAGATCAACAGACTAATCAAGTCTACCCTCGACGAATCAGGTCGGCGAGTCTATCTACAGTCACAACTGCCACATAAAAGCCGGTTGAATGCAACCGGCTGACCGACTGCTCATACCTTGACAGAAACGACCTCAAGTAAGCACATCGCTTTGGTTGACCTAACTAGAACACATCAACCGGTTGATCACAACAATATTCAAATTCAAATTGTAATATAAATTTAGTATTAAATTGACACATTAATTGCATTAAAAACGGTTTTCATAATCACTATCTCCTTTCGATAATTAAGACCAGTTTTCATAATCATTTTTTTTTCTATAATTGCATAAGAAGACATAATCTGAACCGGTCATTTGAAAGATCAACAGACTAATCAAGTCTACCCACGACGAACCAGGTCGGGGAGCCTATCTACAGTCACAACCGCCAAAGCTTCCTAAAAGCCGGTTGAATGCAACCGGCTGACCGACTGCTCATACCTTGACAGAAACGACCTCCAGTAAGCACATCGCTTTGGTTGACCAAACTAGAACACATCAACCGGTTGATCACAACCATATTCAAATTCAAATTGTAATATAAATTTAGTATTAAATTGACACATTAATTGCATTAAAAACGGTTTCCATAATCGTTATCTCCTTTCGATAATTGAGAGCGGTTTTCATAATCATTCTCTTTTTTCTATAATTGCATAAGAAGACTTCCCATAAATAAGAAGCTCGACGCTGAATAAAAAAATCCCGGGTCTGAGGAAACTAAGAATTTCCTAACACATTTCTTTTCTCTCAATCCTTCTTTCTCCCGACTCTAACCCTCAAGGCGTGTATTTTCCAAAGACAATTGTGAATTCTACAATTATAAAATTNATCATTCTCTTTTTTCTATAATTGCATAAGAAGACTTCCCATAAATAAGAAGCTCGACGCTGAATAAAAAAACCCCGGGTCTGAGGAATCTAAGAATTTCCTAACACATTTCTTTTCTCTCAACCCTTCTTTCTCCCGACTCTAACCCTCAAGGCGTGTATTTGCCAAAGACAATTGTGAATTCTACAATTATAAAATTATTATTATTATTATATAATTGTGATTGCCTATTTTTAGAGTCTATTGTCTAACAAGTAATAATAATTATTATTACTTTCTTAGTATCAAGAATATATTGCTTTCCCCTGAGCGGTTAGACAATGACATTTTTCCTAAAGAAAATGGAGTCGTTAACCGGCCGGCCGCACTGATCCCTTCGCCTAAAGACTCAGAAGTCTTCATGAACTCCTCCGCATCGCTGGGTCGGAGACATGACTTCGAAGAGAAGGAAACGAAAAGCTTCATGAAATTTCCAAGAAAAAACTTTAATAAGAAAACGAGAACGACATCCACCTTTAAGTGGGCCCCACCGTTTCTTTCCTACGAAAGTTTTCATTGAATNAAGAAAAAACTTTAATAAGAAAACGAGAACGACATCCACCTTTAAGTGGGCCCCACCGTTTCTTTCCTACGAGTTTTCATTGAATTTTTTTTTTGCTCCGTGACTTCTAGCTATCATTTCTACTTATAGAAAAAGGGCAAAGCAAAGTTACCACGTCAGCAATTGTACGGAGTACACAGTATGGCTGACTTTAGAGAAACTTCTAAATGTTACATTTAATGTAAGTGAGGTTTAGTATGAAAAATTTAGCATCATTTATAGTTTAGCAAGTAAACGTTCGTACTCAATTTTTATGTCACATAAATATTTCTTTGGAGTTTAAAGTACAGGAATATGGTCGGACATACCGTCCCACTCTGTCAGGCCAGGTTCCGCTCGGCCCCGACCATCTTCCGCTCAGCCTAGCCAAGTCTACNAAAGTCCTATAGCTAGACCTAGGCTACTAAAGAAATTTCTAGACCTCAACCAAAAGTGAGGTCAACAGGTACTTTAATTGTTAGGTACATTAGGAGTGATTGGAAGCTCGTATAATAGCATCTCACCATTCTTTATATATATATATATATATAATTTTCTTGCATACATTCTATTCTTTGGGTGTGATCACGGATAAATTTGAATGAAGAGTTTTTATTCTATTATGATGCGCTTTTTGGTGAACATAAAGATATAAATTTGATACCGATAAAATTCAAATTTAAATTTTGAAAATATTTTACAACTTTTTCCAATAAAATTAAACTAAAATCTACTTTTCTATTAAAACTTAATTCATAATAGTCTTGTATGATCAATATTGATGCTTTTCTATAGAGTAAATGGATGAAAGAAATAATTTTCAACAAAAACTTTTTTGTATTTATTTTTTGACATCAAATATTTTTTAAATTGATTTAAACTCACTTAAATATGATTTCACTTAACGTGATCCATAATAAAATTTTTATTCGAACATAATTTTAACTTTTGTTGAATCATCAAATTCTCATGACACATCATTCACATAGATTTGAATTACATTTAAATTCTCGTGTTTCACACTTAAACAATTGCGCAGTACATTATTAGAACATTTTTATGTCGACATTCAAATAATCATTGTTTAAATTTGATTCTAGCCCCAGTGGGGCATCTATGTTTTTTGGATTATGATGAAATTTGTGATAGGGGCTCGCAAGAATAAACATCGAAAGATAGAGTGTGTGTAATAACATCAAAGTGTTGGAGGTGTGTGAAGCAGAAGAAGATTTCATGATGTTTGTTTGCAGACATCGATGGATCACAACTTGGGTATGAGGCATCACAACTTGGGTATGAGGAATTCATGATGGGATTGATTGGCGAAGGCATCAACATATTAACAAAATGTGATGGAGAAGAAGAGCTTATAATGGATGTTGCAGGGCAAGCATTGACAAGATTAGCATATGTGAAGGAGTAAAGAGATTCATGTGAGCTCATAAAGAGGAGGCATCACTTGGACCAACACTTGTGATTAAAAAATGAGAATGATAAAAAAAAATTTAAATTATGTTGAAACAAATGTTAATGCCAAAGCAGGAACAATGTTCAAACTAGGTTAAACTAATTCTAAAGGATTCTAGTTTAAAAAGCAGTTTGTAAATATAAGATGTTATACAAGATTGATGGTAATTTTACCATAAAAAAACTTTTGGGTAAATTTTCTTATAATATTAACAAATAATAAAGATATTCGACCAATTTCAATTATTATGAGATATATTTAATCATAATTATCTTAGGAATTCAAGTAGGATGATACTAAAAACAAATAAATAAAGAAATAGCTTAAACCATTTATTACAGATAGATTCACTATCAATCAATAGATGATTTAGTTTTTATATATTTCATGTACTCACATTAAATAAAATAAAGAAATCGACTTATATGATTGTATTTTTATGAGATGACACTGCTTTATCATTGTGGAGAAGTTGAAGCTTACAATATTCCTTTAAAATTTTTGTTAAAAATTGTCTTCTCAATTTTAAGTCATGATGTAAAACTTTTTTTTATAAATAATATACAATTTTTGAAAGCTATAATGACGGAAGATAAAGAGGTTCAAGATTTGAATGTTGAATTGAATGATGTCAAAAATATAAAAAGAACTAAATATGATTTAAATGACATAAAAATAGAGTAGTATGTCATAAATTTTCATCAAAATAGCCAACTTGGTCCGATGGTGCTGGGCAATATGTGCAAGTATTTTTTTCTCATTCTACCATATACATTCAAATAAAACAAAATCATTAAAACAAGTACCAAATTCAAATAAAATAAATACAAAATATTTAAATATTAAACCCATTAATTATAATCCATAAAATATCTTCTTAAAAACAATTGCAGAAATAAATAATACCCTTAATGCTGAAAATACCATCTCTAGAAATGCTAGATAGATAATCCTCACCGTACATGTTAGAGAAGCAGTAAATGAGCAATAAGAAAATAGAAATACTTCAATTCCAAGCTTTGACATTCTAAAAAAGATGCTTAGCAAAATAATATTGAAAGTAAGGATTATGTTTCTAAACAAACAATAAAATTATGTTGGAAAACTTGAACATCATAGGGGATAGGTCAAATAACTCATATTTTAGCACATATAACTTATGTTATACAAACCACTCAAACTTTAATTGGAATGATAATAATCAAAGGATAGGAAATCAATGATGGAGTTGTAACCAATTCAACTTTTTAAGTAATAGGGATAACTAGGGTAGTGGCAACATAAGACTCACATACCCTCTTAAATTTACTTCTAATCCCCAATTTTAAAAATAGAGACTATCTTTGAAAGTAGTGCTACTGAATATGGGGACTCAAATACAAAGTCATGTTGCAACTATTAGGAAAATTGAAACAAAACTTTTGAGCAAATGGTTAACTCATCAAGCTAGAGATTACAAGGGACATTACCTGGCAATACAAGGGTGAATATAAAGGAGAAGAATGTGGAGCATTGAAATACCGTTAGACTTGGAAATGGGAATGTGCTTAAAAGGCCTAAAGTGGAGAAACCTAGAATAAATGAGCTTGAATTTTAGCCTAATAGACCTGTAGAAAAACTTGCCCCCATATGAGGAAAAACACTTTCACCACCTCGAATAGAATATGAGAGACCATCACCACATTTTACTAAGATTTCGATTAAATAAAAATTGAACCAATAATTCTCTAAATTTTTACAAATATTTAAGAAGCACATTATTAACATTCTATTTGCTAAACCACGTGAACAAGTGACCAATTATGGAAAGTTTATGAAGGAGTTTTTGAACATGAAAGACAATTTTTTGACTTTTAACATGTGAGATTAACTGAAAAACTATAATGTTATATATCAAAGAAAATTTCCACAAGAATTGAAAGGTCCAAGTAGTTTTTCATTCCATATACTATAGAAGACCAATTTATGAGCAATGTGTTACATGACTAAGGAGCTAGCATAAGTCTAATGCATTTTTTAGTGTTTGAATTACTAGGAATAAGTGAACTTCAAGCTACGTGAAAGTAGAAAAATCCATCCTCTCTATTGATTTTATTATGTTAGATATGAATGAAAATGCAAAGATTTCTATTATTTTTTGGCAGAACTTTTTTTGCAATCGATAGGGTGAACATTAATTTACAAAATTGGGACTTATTTATTTAAGCACAAAATGAGGAAGTGACTTTTCATATTCATGATCATATACCACCTCCTACTTAATTCTCTGACAAATATTCGATATTGTAAATTAAAATGTTGCAATAAATTTTAAATGATAAGTTGGAAAAGAGGGCTTTAATATTTCACAAAAAAGAAAATATGTGATACAACAATATCGTTAGGCGACACTCCAAAACTTTCAAACATTAGACAATAAATTGAGGATTATTAAATTGGATCATGGAGAGAAAACATAAGGCTTAATTGTATACTGTTTAGCCAAGGACATTAAACTAATTGCTATTTGGGAGGCAACACAAGCATTATTTGGTTATTAGTTTGTATGTTTAAATTTGCTTTTTGATGCATATTTTTTGTTAGGTTAGTTTGAGGCTGTTAAAATAAACGCTTATTAAGATGCAACCCAATTTACCTTCTTTTGCTTTAGTGTATGTTTGTGCATGTTTTTGTTTGTTATAACTTCTAGAGCTATCTACCTCTCACATAGTCTTGGGGCTTGATATTAAAACTTAACTTGCTTATGAATTAAATCTTGAATATGTACTATATATTTATATTTGTCAATGTTTATGTATTTATAAGTCTTATTTTTTATAGTCTGTAGTAGGGGTGTGCATTTTTTGGTTTATCTATAAAAACAAACCAAACCAAACCAATTTAATAATTTGGTTTGATTTTGAATAAAAAGTTTGGATTTTAATTTTTAAAAGTCAACTTTTTTACTTACGGTTCCCGATTCAGTTTTAAATTTTTTTCTACCATACCAATTAAGAATCAAAACCTTAGCTTAACATGGTAATATTTAGGCAGGCTAGGTTCCCTCATATTTACTTCCCTGCCTTTATTTTAGTTTTTATTTTAATATTTTTTATTTTTGAAAGAGTTGCCAGATTGTCCATCATCGTATAATTCCCTTTTCCAATTGAGTCTCTCTTCCTGATCATAAAGGTGATCTAGAGAAGAAAGGAATTAGAAAGATAAGGATATATAATGAAGAGGACAAATAAGAGAAAAAATGTGGAAAGTCTATGTCCACACGTCAATAAGGCTAGTCCCATACAACAGATGATATTTTCTTCTTTTTCTTTTTCTTTAAATGTTCTTTTAATCCAGTAACATTTAGAAAAATGCTTTATTAAAAATTTTACTAACTTAAATAGCATGAAACCATGTAATATGTGTCCCATGAGTTAGCACTACCAAAAAAAAGCTCGCTAATTGTTTGTGTTTAGCTCTTGCTCTATTTATTTGTTAAATAATTGAATTGAACAAGAATAATATATTTGAATTCAATATTCTTTTGAATTCAATTTATGAGTTTGAAGAAGNAATGCATTTTTTAGTGTTTGAATTACTAGGAATAAGTGAACTTCAAGCTAAAGTAGAAAAATCCATCCTCTCCATTGATTTTATTATGTTAGATATGAAGGAAATGCTAAGATTTCTAATATTTTTTTGGCAGAACTTTTTTTGCAATCGATAGAGTGAACATTAATTTACAAAATTGAGACTTAATTATTTAAGCACAAAATGAGGAAGTGACTCTTCAGATTCATGATCTTATACCACATCCTACTTAAATCTCTGACAAATATTCGATATTGTAAATAAAAATGTTGCAATAAATTTTAAATGAGAAGTTGAAAAAGAAAGATTAATATTTCACAAAAAGAAAATATGTGACACAACAATATCGTTAGGCGACACTCCAAATCTTTCAAACATTGGACAATAAATTGAGGATTATTAAATTGGATCATGGAGAAAAAGCATAAGGCTTACTTGTATACGGTTTAGCCAAGGTTGTTAAACTAAATGCTAATTGGGAGGCAACACAAGCATTATTTGGTTATTAGTTTGTATGTTTAAATTTGCTTTTTGATGCATATTTTTAGTTGGGTTAGGTTGAGGATGTTAAAATAAGCGCTTATTAAGATGCAACCCAATTTACCTTCTTTTGCTTTAGTGCATGTTTGTGCATGGTTTTGCTTGTTATAACTTCTAGAGCAACCTACCTCTCACATTGTCTTGGGCCTTGATATTAAAACTTGACTTGCTTATGAATTAAATCTTGAATATGTACTATATATTTATATTTGTCAATGTTTATGCATTTACAAGTCTTATTTTTTATAGTCTGTAGTAGGGGTGTGCATTTTTGGTTTATTTATAAAAACAAACCGAATCAAACCAATTTAATAATTTGGTTTGATTTTGAATAAAAAAGTTTGGATTTTAAATTTTAAAAGTCAACTTTTTGATTTACGGTTCTCGATTCAGTTTTAAATTTTTTTCTACCAAACCAACCAAGAATCAAAACTTTAGCTTAACTTGGTAATATTTAGGCAGGCTAGGTTCCCTCTTATTTACTTCCTTGCCTTTATTTTAGTTTTTATTTTATATTTTTTATTTTCGAAAGAGTTGCCAGATTGTCTAGCATCGTATAATTTCTTTTTCCAATTGAGTCTCTCTTCCTGGTCATAAAGATGATCTGGAGAAGAAAGAAATCAGAAAGATAAGGATATATAATGAAGGAGACAAATAAGAGAAAGAACGTGCAAAGCCTATGTCCACACGTCAATAAGGCTAGCCCCATACAACAAATGATAAGATTCTTATTTTTCTTTTTCTTTAAATGTTCTTTTAATCCAGTAACATTTAGAAAAATGCTTTATTAAAAATTTTCCTAACTTAAATAGCATGAAACCATGTAATATGAGTCCCATGAAGCTACCAAAAAAAAGCTCGCGAATTGTTTGTGTTTAGCTCTTGCTCTATTTATTTGTTAAATAATTGAATTGAACAAGAATGACTTATTTTATTTCAATATTCTTTTGAATTCTATTCATGNAATGCATTTTTTAGTGTTTGAATTACTAGGAATAAGTGAACTTCAAGCTAAAGTAGAAAAATCCATCCTCTCTATTGATTTTATTATGTTAGTTTGAAGAAACACAATCTTTTATTCAATCAAATTCAATTAATTTAGATTTGAATTAGTTAAATAAATAATTAAATAATAATATTATACTATTATAATATTAATTTTTTATATTGTATTTTGAAAAATATTAAATTTTATTGTAATTTAAATCTTTTCAGTTAATTTCTAGCTGAAAAGGGCTAACCAATTCCATTAATATGCTANATAAGCAATATGAAACCCTCTGAAAAACCTCTAGCAGCCAGAGTTTCCAAGATGAAATTCCAATTAATTGAGCCAAGATGAAATTCCAATTAATTGAGTCAAAAGCCTTCTTGATGTCCAACTTGTAGACAACATTGCCTCCCCTACATTTCCTATCCAAATCTAACAACATTTCTTGTGCTAGTAATACGTTTTCAGTTATAGATCTCCCTTTAACAAAGGTTGTTTGATTTGAGCATATTATCTATTGCAGATGAGGCCAAATTCTGGAAACCAACACCTTGCTATNGCCACTATGCTTAGCCAATTGACATACATCATATTGATAAAATCATGACTTTTTATTAATAAAGCAATGAAGTTAAAACTTTGTAATATAATGAAATTTGGGATGACCCGGATGATAATGTTATAACAAAACATGAATTTCAATAGACTTCGACACAGCTGACTCAGGAACATGGGAAGATGATGACGAAGAAGACACTTGTAGGTTAAGAGAATAACTTTTCCTTGAGCAACTATGGAGTTTGATGCAGTTCAACACTGTTAATCACCTTCCCCGAATCTATCACTTGAAGATCACAAGAGTTAGAATGAAATTTTGTAATATAGTTCAAGGCTTGAGTAAATTTACTAATTGAAAGTAAATTATAATCTAATTGAAGAACATATATCACATAAAAGAGCTGAATATCTTTGGAAACTTTCACTTCTCTTTGCCCAGCAAGTTTGGAGTGAGATTCATTAGCATGTCTAACAAATTTGGAGCTGGTGAACTATTGATAGTTGGTGAGAGCATGTATATCTCCAGTCATGTGATCAGAAACCTGTGAATCTATTATCCAATGCCGAAAGCTTTCATTATTAATGTGACAGGAAGAGGACATGATATCTTGGTGTATCATCAAGATACTAGGTCGCTCAGTTCT
>JXCR01112071.1:58278-71477 GCA_002079205.1 Phalaenopsis hybrid cultivar | reverse complement strand
CTTTGAAGATTGACATCTTCAATTTTCTGAGCCTTGCCTCTCCACCCCAACCTTACTCTCTATGAAATTTCCCCCCATGTATTTAGGGTGAAACTCCCTCCTGCGGTCATAGGCATATCGCACTCCCGATTACCTCTTTCCTCCCTCATACTCTTTTGTGCCCCTTTACCCATCCATTCTCCAATTCTCGGCTCATCCCCCTCCATCGGAAGCCTCCACTCCCCCCCCTCCTTTTGAAGTTCTAGAGGGACACTCTAGTAGGTTGTTGTCGACTTCATCATTGTTTTCTCACTCGATCTCCTTCCCTTTTATCTTAACAAATGATTCTCTGATCAACCCTTGGTTAGGGTTTGCAACCGGAGTAGTCAACACAACCTTGGATTGCTTCTCCATGAACTTTTTCATCATCTTCTCCATTTCTCCTATGCCTTCAAATACATCATTCATTTGATTTTCAATAGAAGAAGATTTTCCTCTATGGTAGTGATCCGGTCTTTTGTTTCTGATCTGATTTGCTCTACCTCTCCTTCTAACACATCTACTTTCTTTGCTGTCATCCTGTCAAGATCTAGGCTTCAATATCAATTTGATACACCTTGATACCAAAACCAGCGAACAAAACACAACGAAACGAAAACAGATAGGTGGAAGAAACACAAATAAGGGTTGTTCTTATGAAAATCAAAAGAAAACAAGCAAGATACAAGGTTGATTTACTTTTCGAGAGGTAGATCATCTCTCCCACACCCTAGACATCGCTAAGAACACCACACAAAGAAAGAAAATAATAACAAAACAAGAACAAGCATAAAGAAAACAAACCTTAGGTTCTCCCCTTAATAGAATTCCGTTCCAACAATTCAAAAACTTTACTTCCACTTTCCCTCCAAACTCCCTTAATTTCTCCTCCTTGCATGGGTGATTATGGCCCTCATGGACCTCACCCTTCCCTTTCCTTCTTCTAAGGCTCCCCCCGTTCGCCCTGCTTTTTGCTGTCGCAAAGGCCAAGCCGTCTGTGGGCCGGTTATGATCTCTTCAGCTTGCCTAGGGAGAACCGGCTCACGTGTATGCGGAACATCTCCCTAGTGGTAGGGAAAGGTGTTATTCCCATAATTATTTCTTTGACCTCATATAAGTTCTTATTTAGACCCAATAGAAGCATAATTATTCTCTTCTTCTCCATTATTGTTTTATACAACATAGCATTTTGATGACACTTTCACATAAATATCATACATATCTAATTGTAATCAGTACTTTATAACTATATTGAAGTATTGAGTCACGCTTAACTCATATTGTCGTAGTTCATTCAGTTTTTTCTCAGTCTCAAACAATTCTAGACTGTTTTTGATACTAGAATAAGTCTCATGACCTGCTTTCCAAATCTCTTTTATTGTCTTACAAAGCAAGAAAATTTCTCCAATCTTTGTGATCATAGAATTAATCAATCAAGACAAGACCATATGATCCTGGATCTTCATGAACGTGGTTAGAATCAACGAACTTAGGAACTCTGACCTCTCTCTTGAGATGTTCCTCTTTACCTTTGCAAGAAATATACATAAACACGGATTGAGACGATCGAAATAAGTTATGGTCATTGAGTTTATGGTTTGTGATAAAGTGAGAAAGTTTTGGGGCTGTTTGGGCAAACGGCTTGGTCTCTGATTCCAAACTAACCTCCAGAGTTGAGATAAACATCTTCATGCTGTACTTTGTCATAATCCCTATTTACTTTTAGGGTTGGAAGAAATTTAGGGTTGTTCTGTCGTAGGGAAAGAATTGCTACTCTATTTGCTTGGGAAGGATCGGCTGGGAAGGCAGGAAGACAGCAGGGTGCGGCTGATATCTGGGTTGTCGGTGTTAAAAGAATATGGAGGAACGGTTGGAAGGCTGGCTAATTACTGTGGTTGAGAGAGGATCTGCAGCTCTAGCGGACGACTGTTCTTGCCGTAGAGGGAGACGTAAGTTTACAACCTTAGCAGGGAGATGATCTGATGGAGGGCCTTACTGGCGGATGCAGGGAGAGGTTCCAGTGAAGGAAAGAAAGCTAGGGCTTGTAACTAGGCTTTGATACTATATTGACAGGTGGAGAAAATCGTTTTTCTTTATTTTTCAATAATCAAATTACAACACTTCTCTTTATATTATAAGGAATGCCTAAGACAAGTTTAATTAAATATTTTTAATTTGCCTAAAAAAAATATAACTCAAGAAGGAAAAAAAAATATGACCTAATAAATTGGGAATAAAACTAAAATATGAAAATTAGAATTCCACAAAAAAATATAGTTTACAAACCCAAATATATTTACTGTAACATTTTTTGGATTTACTATTTAAAATTAAAATTATGATAAAGCAAAAAGTGGGCATTACTAATACATCAACTTAAGGCTATTAGTAAAAGCTAAAACATGCACATTGTATAAAACAAGAAACTTTTAAAATTTATAAAACTAAGTTTAAATCATGTTTAATCACAACTAAGTNAGACCATATGATACTGGATCTTCATAAACGTGGTTAGAATCAACGAACTTAGGAACTCTGACCTCTCTCTTGGGATGTTCCTCTTTACCTTTGCGAGAAATATACATAAACACGGATTGAGAAGATCGAAAGAAGTTATGGTCATTGAGTTTATGGTTTGTGATAAAGTGAGAAAGTTTTGGGGCTGTTTGGTCAAACGGCTTGGTCTCTGATTCCAAACTAACCTCCAGAGTAGAGATAAACATCTTCATGCTGTATTTTGTCATAATCCCTATTTACTTTTAGGGTTGGAAGGAATTTAGGGTTGTTCTGTCGTAGGGAAAGAATTGCTACTCTATTTGCTTGGGAAGGATCAGCTGGGAAGGCAGGAAGACAGCAGGGTGCGGCTGATATCTGGGTTGTCGGTGTTAAAAGAATAGGGAGGAACGGTTGGAAGGCTGGCTAATTATTGTGGTTGAGAGAGGATCTGCAGCTCTAGCGGACGACTGTTCTTGCGGTAGAGGGAGACGTAAGTTCTCTTCATAGGTCTAGCAGGCAGTTGTTCTGGCAGAAGATAGCAGAAGGACAGGGAGATGCTAGTTCTCTTTGCAGGTCTGGGACTTCCAGTTGAGGAGAAAGTTCTGTTGCCTGGTTGTGATTTCCATTAGAGAAAGACAATACTAGATCGAAGGATTATTTGTCTGCCTTAGTGAAGGAATAGCACGTAGGTAAAGGAATAGCACGTAGGTAAGGAGTGGTGCCTGCTGGGAAGGAGAGGAGCATCCGCAAGGAGTAGGGCTGTCAAAATGGCTCTTTGNGGTCTGGGACTTCCAGTTGAGGAGAAAGTTCTGTTGCCTGGTTGTGATTTCCATTAGAGAAAGACAATACTACATCGAAGGATTATTTGTCTGCCTTAGTGAAGGAATAGCACGTAGGTAAAGAAATAGCACGTAGGTAAGGAGTGGTCCCTGCTGGGAAGGAGAGGAGCATCCGCAAGGAGTAGGGTTGTCAAAATGGCTCTTTTTTCGCGAACAACTAGTGTTCAGCTCGTTAAGCTATTAAGCAGCTTGTGTTATGCTCGTTCGTTAAGCTTAACAAGTCAAACACGAACAAATTTTTAAGCTCGAAATATAAACGAGCCGAACACGAACAAATATTTGTTCACTCATATTCTGCTCGAATTTGCTCAAAAGAAATAAATAAATTAATAAATAAAAAAAATAAATGTACTGAAGAATTCTGCTGTGTAACAATGCGGAATAATACTGACACACCGCTAAATAACACCCGCATTTTTAATTACGCGGGTGTTATTCCGCGTGTTATTTCATGGTGTATCAGTGTTATTCCGCGGTGTTACCACTGATAATACCAAAATACACCGCAGAATAACAACCATGTAATTAAAAATGCTGGTGTTATTCTGCTGTTTATGTTGGCGTTATTGGTGTTTTTCGGGTGTTATCGTTGTATTATCAGTGTTATTGAGGTTAGTCGAGCCTATTTCGAGCCGAACACAAGCCGAACACGAACAAGAATATGCTATTCGAGCCGAACACGAACACATTGTTCACGAATCATGTCGAACCCANTTTTCGGGTGTTATCGTTGTATTATCAGTGTTATTGAGGTTAGTCGAGCCTATTTCGAGCCGAACACAAGCCAAACACGAACAAGAATATGCTATTCAAGCCGAACACGAACACATTGTTCACGAATCATGTCGAACCCGAGCCATTTCGAACACGAGCGAAAATGGAACGAGTCAAACACGAGCCATGGCTCAGCTTGCTCGAGCTCAGATCGTTTACAACCTTAGCAGGGAGATGATCTGATGGAGGCCCTTACCGGCGGATGCAGGGAGAGGTTCTAGTGAAGGAAAGAAAGCTAGGGCTTGTAACTAGGCTCTGATACTATATTGACAGGTGGAGAAAATTGTTTTTCTTTATTTTTCAATAATCAAATTACAACACTTCTCTTTATATTATAAGGAATGCCTAAGACACGCTTAATTAAATATTTTTAATTTGCCAAAAAAAATATAACTCAAGAAGGAAAAAAGAATATGACCTAATAAATTGGGAATAAAACTAAAATAAGAAAATTAGAATTCCACAAAAAAATATAGTTTACAAACCCAAATATATTTACTGTAACATTTTTTGGATTTACTATTTAAAATTAAAATTATGATAAAGCAAAAAGTGGGCATTACTAATACATCAACTTAAGGCTATTAGTAAAAGCTAAAACATGCACATTGTCTAAAACAAGAAACTTTTAAAATTTATAAAACTAAGTTTAAATCATGTTTAATCACAACTAAGATTCTTTTTGTATGGATTTACAAATTTTTAAAGTCGAAACATAATTAATTTTTTCAACCTTTTTTATTAATATTTTTGTATTTATTGAAGCATTGATTCATTTTATTTCTTGGACATAGGTTCTGGCTATGATGCTCAATGTCTATAAGTGTTCTGATAAGCAAAAAAGGAAGATGCAAAGACTGTTCTTTCTATATCCTGCTGTTGGTTTACTGAATATGGCTGTGAGTTTGCAATTTTTTCTTTTTCTTTATCCCTCTGCTTTTGTTTAGAATAATTATTGCTGTTAAGTTAATTTACACCTCATGCAAATTAGGATGAATTTTCCTCACTTGATTCATAATCGACACATTTGTATGTTTTATTAACTCCAAAAAATGCTTGTTGCTCCACAAATCGAATCAATATTAAGGTACGTATTTGGCCTTCACATCCATGCATCTCTATTCTTTTTTTTTTTTTTGCTATGAACTTTTTTTTTTAGGCACTTACCATCAAGTGAACTGCATCTCTATTCATGAACTGCATTTTGGCCTTCACATCTATGCATCTTCATTTGTTGAAGCAGCGGGCCTCCATGCGCTTCAAAGAATTTTCTTATTCGTATTACTCAATCACTTGTTATTGTTATTGAAAAGTTATTGTTTGAGATAATTTTTAATGTTTAATTTTGCTTTTGGTTTAGAAACCTGCTTGTTTAGTGATTTTTTTGCATGGTTTTTTTGTTTTAAAAAGTANAAAGAATTTTCTTATTCGTATTACTCAATCACTTGTTATTGTTATTGAAAAGTTATTGTTTGAGATAATTTTCAATCTTTAATTTTGCTTTTAGTTTAGAAACCTGCTTGTTTAGTGATTTTTTTGCATGGTTTTTTTGTTTTAAAAACTAAAGTTGTTTGATTTGGGTTAGTTTTTCTAATTTACCATTGTGCTGTTTGCCTGAATCGGGAATTTCTAAAATAACCAGTAAATTGGGAATTTCCCTTGTTGTTGATTCTTTAACAAAAAAAGGTTCTTTTCTTGTTTCAATAATTAAATTAATCTGGTTTGAAAACTAATATNTTTTCTAATTTACCATTGTGCTGTTGGTCTGAATCGGGAATTTCTAAAATAACCAGTAAATTGGGAATTTCCTTTGTTGTTGATTCTTTAACAAAAAAAAGGTTCTTTTCTTGTTTCAATAATTATTAAATCTGGGTTTTTTTTCCTCNGGAATTTCCCTTGTTGTTGATTCTTTAACAAAAAAAGGTTCTTTTCTTGTTTCAATAATTAAATTAATCTGGGTTTTTTTCCCTGAGTTTATTACTCTTAATCTTAATGAAAAATATATATCTCAGCAAGTTTTATATGAATGAAAACTAATATTTGTAAAACTTGTGCTTCTTTTAGTCATGAGCCGTAGTATAGCCCAAAAGATGCTTCTTTAATTTCTGCTAAAGTGGTTCCTGCATTTGGGAGTAATAATAGGATTAATANAGTTTATTACTCTTAATCTTAATGAAAAATATATATCTCAGCAAGTTTTATATGAATGAAAACTAATACNCTCCCTTGTACCCTCGGTATAACCCCAATATCGCACGCAGCACTGCGTACGTCTATCGCACGCAAATTTTTTCCCTGCCTCGGAAACCCTCGGTACACTTCACGATTCCGACTCCGAAGAGCACGAATTGCTCGCAATCCCTTTGCGTCCCAAGCAGCGTGTGGTCGCCGCGGTAGAGCAACTCTCTCTTACCTTCGCCGGCGTATCCAGGATTTATCGGCCGACTCGCGCCAACGTGTAGTCTCCGCTTCTTTTTCTGCCTCTCCTCCTTACAAGTACCTGCCAGTGTAGACTCCGGCAAGCCCAAACTGATCTGCTCTATCCATTGTTTCGTCTCATATATATATATAAACACACACGCACCCAAAATTCTTATGTATTTACATCTAACAAGTTAACTTTTATATTTACATCCATAACACTCAAATATGTAATGAGGGGATTACATACAGGGCACCCAAAAACATTGCTATTTAAGAATCAAGCACCCTCTTTCATCCATTTTTCAAATTCTCACTCAAATGTCAAAGGTGATGATAAAACCCCAACCCATAGTTTTCATTTTTATCAAATTCTTTGATGGTGGCATGCGTAAATGTATAAGTTTCATAGTTTAAAAAATCACCTAGTTGTTTGATTTGTAAATAGCAATATTTCTTGTGCTATATATGTAGTTATCCCATATTTAATATCATATTAATAATATCATTATTTAAAGTGAAATATATATTTTCATGCATAGGTTTATATTACGAAATTGTTATAAAAACAAATATTAAAATTTAGGTGTTAGATATGTAAATACATAAGAATTCTGTGGTATTTATGTAAATCCTCTTTTATATATATATATATATATATAGAAAAAAAAAGATAGAATAGTGTTCTTTCAATGAAAGGAAAAAATAGGCATAGAAGAAAGTGAGGTAAAATGAGAAAGAAGAAAAGAAAAAAGTGTGTCACCTCGCTAAGTGAAAATTTGGCCCTGTCATCCCGCATCATTGTCAATTTCTTCCCTCGCGTGGAGATATAAAATGCAATATCATAAAAAAAATTATCAAAATTTTGATTTCGATACATTTGTCTTGATGATTGAATGGGGGAACTTGTTGGTGATTCTCATGGCGCAGAGAGTAAGTCTTGTGCGTGATTTTCTTATCATGAAAAAAGTTATATATGCTGTAAAGTTTTTAATGTGGTTAACTGCATGCTATCTTTGCAATGGATTGTCTTCAAAACCATGGTTGTGATGTGATTGATGTCTTTTAACATTAAGCATGTGCACCTTTACAAGTGTAGTGGGCATACCTAATATTCCCCCTACATGGCCCCCGAAGGAGGGAGATGTTGGGATGATACTAGAGGTTTACTGAATGGACTCCTGATGACTAAATCTAAATGATCACTTGAACATGAAAATGTTGTACAAAAACAAAAATGAATGGGGAATAGCTTGTAAAAATGAGAATAGAATTATAATGATGGGAACTTTCATAAATGGCTGCTGCTTTGAATGAATAGAATTGATCATGGAAATAGACTTACAAGGAACTTGAAGAGCACGCCTACAAATAAGAGTACAACTTTTTTACTCCTCCAATTGAATACTCAAAATATTAAGATCGTAGGAGTAGGGTTGTATATAAACCAATGCACTTGATGAACAACTCGAACTTGACTTGATTAATATTTGATTATGTGTGTTCAAATTAATAAATAAATAATTTTGAATATTTTTTTAACTAAAAAATTAAATGAACCAAATTTGACATTATCAAACTATTTTGCTAATGTTCACAAAACAAATTCATATGTTGTTCAGCAAGTAACATGTTAATTGCTCTACTTATATGATATATTATATAAATAAGATTTTATTAACTAAAATTGTATTAATTATATATTTAATAGTAACGTAATAAGTTTTATATCAATATGCATATAAATTTAATGTAATTTTTTAATTTTATTTAGTTAATATATTTATATTTATTTATATTGTTTGATTGCAAGGAGGATTGACCAAGTATTTTCCAATTCCAGTTGGCTTATATTAGGGTTCAGTTTTAAGCCCATATCCTTTTGCTTTAGTTATGGATATTTTTACTAGACATTACAGGAGGATGTACCTTAGTGTATGCTTTTTGTTGATGATATCCTTCTTATGGATAAGATTAGATAAAAAGTTCAAGAAAAACTTGAATTATGGAGGTCAACTTTAGAGTCTAAAGGCTTTCATTTGAGTTGATCTAAAACTGAATACATAGATGTAATTTTAGTTGAAGTAGATAGAGTTGTAAAAATGGGCGATTAAGTCACTAAAATGAGTGAATGTTTTAGATATCTTGGGTCTTATTCAAAGTAATGATGATATAAATGGGGATTTTATTAGTGGAATTCAAGTTGAATGGTTGAAGTGGAGGAATACATCAGATGCATTGAGTGATAGAAAAGTATCACTTGGATTTAAAATGAAAATTTTAGAAGATGGTGGTGAGACCTGCAATATTTTATGATGCAGAATGTTGACCTATAAAAAGAGAAGCATAAAACTAAGTTATGTGTTGCAGAGTTGAGAATGCTTAGGAGGATGATTGAATTTACAATTAGAGATAAAATGCGAAATGAATATTTTGGTGAAAGGGTTGTTGTAGCTCCAGTGGTAGAAAAGATTAGAGAGAGTCGTCTTAGATGGTTTGTTCAAATTAATCGTTGACCATCTGATGTCCAGTGAGGAGAGTAGATGTTTTAGATTTGACTTATGTTAAGAAAGATAGATGCAGACCTAAAACGACTTGGGCATGTAGTATAAAAGATGATCTTGATTTATTAGATTTAAATGAAAATATGAAACTCTATAGGACACAATGGAGAGTCGGCCTAGACGGTTTGTTCAAATTAATCGTCGACCATCTGATGGTCGAGTCAGGAGAGTAGATATTTTAGATTTGACATATGTTAAGAAAGATAGAGGCAGACCTAAAACGACTTGGGCATGTTGTATAAAAGAGATCTTGATTTGTTAGAATTAAATGAAAATATGAAACTCTATAGGACACAATGGAGAAAAAAGATTCATATAGCCAACCCCGCTTAGTGGGATAAAGGTTTGTTGTTGTTGTTTGATTGTAAGAAGGTTTATTTACAGCTTATTTTTATTTTATTTTTTTGGTATAAACTAGTTAAATGCTAATTTAAAATATATTCAATTGTTTATTTATTTAAATTTGTAAAAGTATTTCCTTATAATTTTATATAAAAAATCAAGCTCTCATTTGATTTTTGGCTTATTTACTTTATATGAGAAATCAATTACAAATTTAATTTTTAATTTTATATAAAAAAATTAAATACTCACATGTATTTTTAGCTTGTTCAATTAAAATAATCAAATCAAGTAGAAACCAATGATAATCATTACAATATTTAAGCAAACCAAGTATAGACATATATGTGAAATTTGGCTCAAGCTCAATATGAACATGAAAAATTTATGATTCTACTAAGCCAAGTCTAATCCATAACATGCTTGACTTGACTTGGTTTGATTACATACCTACCTACGAGGTAATGAACTTCAATGAAGACATGGACTAAGAAACTCCTTATTCACAACATAAAATTGATTTCTTATGGGACCTATAGAGATAAAATGTAAGCCTTATAAAAACAAACAAGTCCCATTTTAATACACATAACAAGATCTTAATCCGTATAAAATGCTAAATACCTCGCGATGTGGAGAGAATTTTTTATGAAGGCTAATCAGTAGATGTTAAATGCTTAGTGTAGGACAACAAAAAATTGATTTTAGATTTAGAAAAATAATTATCTTAGAATAGATGGCAGAGGGAATTAATGATAACTTGATCAAGGTCTCATGGTTTTGTCATCTTATGATGAATAGTCAACTTAACATAACTAAAGAATTTTTCTCAGTAGTTATGAGTTGTGTCTTCCATGAGAATCTTATAGAAATAAGATATATTTTGCTTAAGATAATAATTTCAAGTTATCTTAGCTAACAAAAGCTTTGTATCCTATCAAGTTTACCATTTTATTCACTGCTCAGAGGATTTGGGTTATTGGGTTATGGGTTTTGTTTATGATTGTAATTTAATGATATCATTTTTTAACAAATTACGTGATTGTAAGATCCTTATTAGAACCATACTCTTATGATGCCATTTAGCTATAAAATCACCCGACGTGAGATTGTTGAGAGTGGTAATTATTGATATTTAAAATTTGGCGGAATAATTTTATTGATATGAAAATGGGGTATAAATATCTTTTCATGAATCCTATAACAGAAAAGACAAGAAAAAAGAAATAACATTAAAGGTAAGATATAACACTTATATATCAAATTAATCAATTCATAATAATTACTTGGAGATATAGGAAACGACATAAAATAGGAAAGCGTAAGATAAAAAAGGAAATAAATCAAATCCAAGGAAATAAATTTAAACCTCAGAACTTATAACAGAAATAAATTATTTCGTAATGCAACTTCTAACACTTTCCCTCAAGTTAAAATAATCATGTTCAACTTAGATTTGAAAATATCAAACAATGGGCTAGAAAGATTCTGTGACATAGAACTTAAAGTTTTCATCCCATATTTGGTAATCAATCCTAAGAGCATTTAGGGAAATTTTTAATTGACTGCAGTTGTTTTTTATTTTAATTTCTGTAGTGTCTGTAGATAGCCAGAAGACTCATACAGGTAATACTACGGGAAAATTTGTGGGGAAGTAGACAACTTACAAGGAAAGATGCAGGGCATGGTCTGTAAGGAAAAAACTCTGAAGGAGGGTCTGCTGTAGAAAAAAACTCTAGAAGAGGGTCTGCTGCAGGGAAAAGCTCTGGAGGAGAGCCTGCTAAAAGGAAAAAGCTCCGGAGATAGGGTTGTGGCAAGAAAAGTTTGAAAAAGGGTTNGTTCGAATTTTAGATTTATTGTTATTTTTATGTATGTGGATAATAATGTTGTTTGTTGAAAAGATATATGGTCTTCTATTTCCTCTTTGATGAATAACATTCATGAACCCTGGATTGTGTTGGGTAATTTTAATTGTATTAGAAATAGTAAAGAGAAAATTAGTGGTTCTTCTCCTATTCCCAGTAAGCTTGTTGATTTCAACAACTTAATTTTTAATTCTAGACTTATTGATCTTCCTTATAATGGTTTTTATTTTAGTCGGTTTAATCAACAAAAATATTTTTCTACAAGGAGTTTATTCGATAAAGCTTTTTGCAATGATCTTTGGATAGAAAAGTTCCCTTCTTTTTAAGATTTTGGAACCTTTTACTTCTGATCATTCCCATATTATTATTTCTTTCGGTAATTCTCATAAACTTTCCTGTAGATTTATGTATAAAATTTATTGGAATTCTTGTCATAATTTTTCTTCTATGTGCATTTTGCTTGCACTTCTAAAGTGAAGAGAGACCCTCCCTTTGCTCTTTGTAATAAGTTGAAAAATATCAAAACTACGTTGAAAAAATGTATTTGGAACTCTACTAACTTTATTTTTAATAAGATTAACTCTTTAAAGAATCAACAATTTGTGATCATGTCTCAATAGGAAGAAACCCCAAATTATACTTTTTTTATTGGATGAGGGGGCTATTATTCAATATCTTTTAGCTAATGTCTTATATTGTGAATACAAATGGTTAAAATAAAGAGTTAAATGCTCTTCACTTTCTAAGGATGATGTCAAGTTTTTATATGAAAAAATTAAAGTTAATTGTCGCAGGAATTTTATTAAGGAGATCTATGTTAATGACTTATATTTTAATACTCAAGAAGATATTTTTAGAGAAGCTATTTCTTATTTCGATGAAATTTTCAATTGCTCTCTTCCCAAATATGTTTTTGACTTGATTCTTTATCCTGTTCATCATTTTTTAAATCATAATGAATTTTTGCATCTCATTAAAGATTTTCTTAATGATGAGATTAAGCATACTTTTTTTTTATTGGGTCCAATAAAACTTCTGGTCTTGATGATTTTTCTACTAAATTTTTTAAAGATACTTGGGATTTTATTGGAGCTGTTTGTATATCTGCTATTAAATATTTTTTTCACTCTAATATTCATATTAGAATGGATCACACTAAAATTACTCTCATTCCTAAGAATAATAAGTTTCAATTTTTTTTTCTAATTAAAGATATTTTTTTTGTATTCAAGTCATTAAAGATATATATACTAGAGTTGTTACTTGTGTTCGAACTGAAGGAGGATTGACCAAATATTTTTTTATTTCTGTTGGATTACATCAGAGATCAGCTTTAAGCCCGTATCCTTTTGCTTTACTTATGGATGGTCTTACTGAACTTTTACAGGAGGATGTACCTTGGTGTATGCTTTTTGCTGATGAAATTTTTCTCGTGAATAAGACAAGAGAAAAAACTTGAATTATGGAGGTCTACATTGGAGTCTAAAGGCCTTCATTTGAGTAGAACTAAAACTGAATGCATGGAATGTAATTTTAGTAGTAGTAGCTCTAGTGACAGAAGTGCAACTTTGGGTGATCAGATTATTAGAAGGTGTGAACGATTTAGATATCTCGGGTATGTTGTTCGAAGCAATGGTGATATAGATGGGGATATTAATAGTAGAATTCAAGTTGGTTGGTTGAAGTTGAGGAATGCTTCGGGCCTTTTTGTGTGATAGAAAACTACCACTTAGACTGAAAGGAAAATTTTATGAGACGGTGGTGAGACCTGCAATTCTCTATTGCATTGAATGTTGGCCTTTAAAAGAAATACTAAGTTAAGTGTTGTCGAGATGAGAATGATTAGGTGGATGAGTGGCTTTACACTTAGAGACAAAATG
>JXCR01112071.1:30093-40997 GCA_002079205.1 Phalaenopsis hybrid cultivar | reverse complement strand
TTTTTACTCCTCCAATTGAATACTCAAAATATTAAGATCGTAGGAGTAGGGTTGTATATAAACCAATGCACTTGATGAACAACTCGAACTTGACTTGATTAATATTTGATTATGTGTGTTCAAATTAATAAATAAATAATTTTGAATATTTTTTTAACTAAAAAATTAAATGAACCAAATTTGACATTATCAAACTATTTTGCTAATGTTCACAAAACAAATTCATATGTTGTTCAACAAGTAACATGTTAATTGCTCTACTTATATGATATATTATATAAATAAGATTTTATTAACTAAAATTGTATTAATTATATATTTAATAGTAACGTNATCAAACTATTTTGCTAATGTTCACAAAACAAATTCATATGTTGTTCAGCAAGTAACATGTTAATTGCTCTACTTATATGATATATTATATAAATAAGATTTTATTAACTAAAATTGTATTAATTGTATATTTAATAGTAACGTAATAAGTTTTATATCAGTATGCATATAAATTTAATTNATAGTAACGTAATAAGTTTTATATCAATATGCATATAAATTTAATGTAATTTTTTAATTTTATTTAGTTAATTTGTTTATATTTATTTATATTGTTTGATTGCAAGGAGGATTGACCAAGTATTTTCCAAATCCAGTTGGATTATATTAGGGTTCAGCTTTAAGCCCATATCCTTTTGCTTTAGTTATGGATATTTTTACTAGACATTTACAGGAGGATGTACCTTAGTGTATGCTTTTTGTTGATGATATCTTTCTTATGGATAAGATTAGATAAAAAGTTCAAGAAAAACTTGAATTATGGAGGTCAATTTTAGAGTCTAAAGGCTTTCATTTGAGTTGATCTAAAACTGAATACATAAATGTAATTTTAGTTGAAGTAGATAGAGTTGTAAAAATGGGCGATTAAGTCACTAAAATGAGTGAATGTTTTAGATATCTTGGGTCTTATTCAAAGTGATTGTGATATAAATGGGGATTTTATTAGTGGAATTCAAGTTGAATGGTTGAAGTGGAGGAATACATTAGATGTATTGAGTGATAGAAAAGTATCACTTGGATTTAAAAGAAAAATTTTATAAGATGGTGGTGAGACCTGCAATATTTTATGATGCAGAATGTTGACCTATAAAAAGAGAAACATAAAACTAAGTTATGTGTTACAGAGTTGAGAATGCTTAGGAGGATGATTGAATTTACAATTAGAGATAAAATGCAAAATGAATATATCTGGGAAAGGGTTGTTGTAGCTCCAGTGGTAGAAAAGATTAGAGAGAGTCGTCTTAGATGGTTTGTTCAATCTAATCGTTGACCATCTGATGTCCAGTTAGAAGAGTAGATCTTTCAGATTTGACTTATGTTAAGAAAGATAGAGGCAGACCTAAAACGACTTGGGCATTTAGTATAAAAGATGATCTTGATTTATTAGAATTAAATGAAAATATGAAACTTTATAGGACACAATGGAGAGTCGGCTTAGATGGTTTGTTCAAATTAATCGTCGACCATCTGATGGCCCAGTCAGGAGAGTAGATATTTCAGATTTGACATAAGTTAAGAAAGATAGAGGCAGAACTAAAATGACTTGGGCTTGTTGTATAAAAGAGATCTTGATTTGTTAGAATTAAATGAAAATATGAAACTCTATAGGACACAATGGAGAAAAAAGATTCATATAGCAAACCCCGCTTAGTGGGATAAAGGTTTGTTGTTGTTGTTTGATTGCAAGAAGGATTATTTACAACTTATATTTATTTTATTTTTTTGGTATAAACTAGTTAAATGCTAATTTAAAATATATTCAATTGTTTATTTATTTAAATTTGTAAAAGTATTTCCTTATAATTTTATATAAAAAATCAAGCTCTCATTTGATTTTTGGCTTATTTACTTTATATGAGAATCAATTACAAATTTAATTTTTAATTTTATATTAAAAAATTTAATACTCACTTGTATTTTTAGCTTGTTCAATTAAAATAATCAAATCAAGTAGAAACCAATTATGATCATTACAATATTTAAGCAAACCAAGTATAGACATATATGTGAAATTTGGCTCAAGCTCAATATGAACATGAAAAATTTGTGATTCTACTAAGCCAAGTCTAATCCATAACATGCTTGACTTGACTTGGTTTGATTACATACCTACCTACGAGGTAATGAACTTCAATGAAGACATGGACTAAGAAACTCCTTATTCACAACATAAAATTGATTTCTTATGGGACCTATAGAGATAAAATGTAAGCCTTATAAAAACAAACAAGTCCCATTTTAATACACATAACAAGATCTTAATCCGTAAAATATGCTAAATACCTTGCGATGTGGAGAGAATTTTTTATGAAGGCTAATCGGTAGATGTTAAATTCTTAGTGTAGAGCAACAAAAAGTTGATTTTAGATTTAGAAAATAATTATCTTAGAATAGATGACAGAGGGAATTAATGATAACTTGATCAAGGTCTCCTGGTTTTGTCATCTTATGATGAATAGTCAACTTAACATAACTAAAGAATTTTTCTCAGTAGTTATGAGTTGTGTCTTACATGAGAATCTTATAGAAATAAGATATATTTTGCTTAAGATAATAATTTCAAGTTATTTTAGCTAACAAAAGATTTGTATCCTATCAAGTTTACCATTTTATTCACTGCTCAGAGGATTTGGGTTTTTGGGTTATGGGTATTGTTTATGATTGTAATTTAATGGTATCATTTTTTAACAAATTACGTGATTGTAAGATCCATATTAGAACCATACTCTTATGATGCCATTTAGCTATAAAATCACCCGACGTGAGATTGTTGAGAGTGGTAATTATTGATTTTTAAAATTTGGCGGAATAGTTTTATTGATATGAAAACGAGGTATAAATATCCTTACATGAATCCTATAATAGAAAAGACAAGAAAAAAGAAATAACATTAAAGGTAAGATATAACATTTATATCTCGAATTAATCAATTCATAGTAATTATTTTGAGATTAAGGAAACGACATAAAATAGGAAAGCGTAAGATAAAAAAAGAAATAAATCAAATCCAAGGAAGTAAATTTAAACCTCAGAACTTTTAACAAAAATAAATTATTTCGTAATGCAACTTCTAACACTTTCCCTCAAGTTAAAACAATCATGTTCAACTTAGATTTGAAAATATCAAACAATGGGCTAGAAAGATTCTTTGTGACATAGAACTTAAATTTTTCATCCCATATTTGGTAATCAACCCTAAGAGCATTCAGGGAAATTTTTAATTGACTGCTGTTGTTTTTTATTTTAATTTTTGTAGTGTCTGTAGATAGCCAGAAGACTCATACAGGTAATACTACGGGAAAGTTTGCAGGGAAGTAGACAACTTACAAGGAAAGATGCAGGGCATGATCTGTAAGGAAAAAACTCTGAAGGAGGGTCTGCTGTAGAAAAAAACTCTAGAAGAGGGTCTGTTGCAGGGAAAAGCTCCGGAGGAGAGCCTGCTACAAGGAAAAAGCTCCGAAGATAGGGTTGTGGCAAGAAAAGTTTGAAGAAGGGTCTTTGTATGAAAAAACTCCGGAGGAGGGCTCCAAAGGAGGGCTGCAACATGAAAAAAGAAAGAACACGTGTCAGTAATTTTCCTTTCAGAAGTTCCAAGCTCGCACCACCACATGTTGAGATGTGGCTCATTTTAACGACAAGCCCGACGTTCTCCACGACGTCTACAGAGTCCTCGTCGTCGATTATGGTTGCGACAGCTTTTCCATTAAGCTCGACTAATTTCTGGGCATGCATATGTTCCAAAAGCGAACTTCTCAAACTCAAAGATACCCATGGGCCCATTACAGATAATGGTGTTAGCTCTGTCAAGAGCTGCGTTGAATGTCTCAGTGAAATCCGGTCCAATGTCAAGGCCCATCCAGCCATCAGGGATGGCAGATGCTCACACAATCTTGCTGCGACATCAGATGCAAACTTGTTAGCCACAATAACATCTGAGGGTAACAATAGTTTCACTCCTTTCAGCTTTGCCTTCTCAATAAGACCTATTACTAGACCAAGTTTATTTTTCTCAACAAGAGAGGAACAAACACTATTTCCTTGTGTCTTGTTGTTACGACCCGACTCGGGGTTTGGAGTTAATCAAGAAAAGAAATGGACGGTTGAATGGTGGAAATCAATTCACTGTTATTCTAATTCTATCAATAATAATTTAATATTCAAATAATACAGGAAAGAGCCACAAAAAAAAATAATTAAAATTAACAAGTAGAAATTTGCACCTTTTTTATTGTTGTTCACGTCTCTTGTACATATTTACTCTTCTTCTATTCATCTTGTTTAAATGTTTAAAACCTAAAAATAATATGAAAGCAACAAAATGAGTTATTTAAATATAACCCATGAGTAGTCACATTTCTACACTAAAGTAATTCAAGGAAAAGAAATTAATATGCATGCTGGTATTTTATATTTCTATAAATTTTTTTTTACTATGCTAATCTTTCCTTTAAACTCTTTTAATATATTAATGCATTCCTCATTGACATGTTTTGAATGAAAATACATAAATTTCTTTATGCATTTACTTTTACTTTATATTTTTTACATACATATCTTTCTGCTACAACCTAACATACCCTTGACCAATATTGCCCCGTCGACTCTCGTCGACACAGTGATCAGTGATGTCAACATCATAATTGTCTGTGGTGGAATGACCCTTACCTGCCCTTGGCTGATATTATCCTGTCGGCACAGTGATTAGTGATCTATACATCACAATTGTCTGGGGTAGCAAGCTCTGTCTACTCGCCCATGACGGATATTATCATGTTGGTACAACAGTTTGTGAACTAACTATCACAATTGTCTGGGGTGATAGAAAAACATCTACGCACGCGTGTACATTGGTGTCCTCTATCTGTACCTTTAGGGGTGAACTCCTACTAAACATGCACATGCGAGCATTCATGTATACCATATTTTTGTTTCATACTTCAAAGCATACATTACTTTCATATGAGACTTGCATTTATTTACTAAAAATCATGTAGGTCTATTAAAATGTTAGTTTATATAATAATCTAAAAGATGCACCCTTACTCTAGTTCTAAAGGTCAAATCACAATCTAACATATATATCTAGTCATGTAATGAGCTAATATATACATCTTTATTTTAATATATAGATCATTTAGTAATTTGATATCTTCATAAACTAAATCATTATGCAACCATTAAGACAACGACATTTAACATGCATATGTCATGACTGATCATATAAAAAATTATAGGTGATTTAATTTCATTGTATAAATATTTAACATGTATATTTTTCTACCTAACAATATGAATAATCTACTATAATCTACATATCACTGCAATAGATCATAGATGAAGTCAAACATTTATTAAAATGATGAACATTACTCAAATTAAGAAATATAATTACTCTCTTTAACCTAGCTTGCTCGTCTTACATACTTCGCATCTCTAATCTTAGGTTCAAATGTTCTTTAATCTTAATTGATGTTATAAATTAATTTTTTTATTAATTATACATTTTAAAATAAAACGAACTTTGACATTAATTGACATATATCTTTTTTCTTTCAAAGTGATTCACCCCTGGAATACGAGCTAAATATTCCTTTCAATTAAATATAATATTAACACTAAATAAATAAATAAATAAAAAAAAAATATATATATATATATATACACATATATACACACACACATATGGCGATCTGCTCTGCTAGGGTTTCGGCCGATGGTGAAACCCTGTATTGATTCCTTCTCGACGACGCAGTTCCCGTNCTAAAATAAAACAAACTTTGACATTAATTGACATATATCTTTTTTCTTTCAAAGTGATTCACCCATGGAATATGAGCTAAATATTCCTTTCAATTAAATATAATATTAACACTAAATAAATATATATATATATACACACACACATATATACACACACACATATGGCGATCTGCTCTGCTAGGGTTTCAGCCGATGGTGAAACCCTGTATTGATTCCTTCTCGACGACGCAGTTCCCGCACACGACGACGACGAAGAAGGAAGCTACCTTGCAATCGTCGTCTTCTTTTTTGCAGCAAATGACGAAGGGCTTCGACATCTGCTTCTACGGCTTCGTCGTCTCCTCCTTCGCGCCTTCCAGCTTCTGCTGTTCTTTTCTATGCGGATCGAGTTGCGATTTCATTTCTGCCGAGCTGCGATTCTGCGCTTCCTGTCTGCGCAACTTAGCTCGAACTCTTTGACTCGTCTTTTTTGCCCTCTGCCCGACTTGCAGGGCTTCTCTTTATTGTGAAGGGNCTTCCAGCTTCTGCTGTTCTTTTCTATGCGGATCGAGTTGCGGTTTCATTTCTGCCGAGCTGCGATTCTGCGCTTCCTGTCTGCGCAACTTAGCTCGAGCTCTTTGACTCGTCTTTTTTGCGCTCTGCCCGACTTGCAGGGCTTCTCTTTATTGTGATGGAGCTTCCTACTTCGATTGAACCTGAAAAAACTTTCTTTGCCCACATGGTGGGTAATCTTCAGGGAGAACGACGGTTGTCTTCCCTTCAAGTTATAAGGAGCATCGTGATGGTACATGTGACTGCCTCTTTATTAAGAATGCAAGTAGAAAAATTGGAAAGACAACACTCTTTTTCTTCACGTCAGAAATTTCAACGCTCAGTAACAAAGTAAAATTTGCCCTTATTGGGAAATTTCAGTGGGGACACCCACCTATGAAAATTATCAGGAAAAGTTTTTATANAAGTTATAAGGAGCATCGTGATGGTACATGTGACTGCCTCTTTATTAAGAATGCAAGTAGAAAAATTGGAAATACAACACTCTTTTTCTTCACGTCAGAAATTTCAACGCTCAGTAACAAAGTAAAATTTCCCTTATTGGGAAATTTCAGTGGGGACACCCACCTATGAAAATTATCAGGAAAAGTTTTTATGNCATTTGAACTCTTTTAATATATTAATGCATTCCTCAATGACATTTTTTGAATGAAAATACTTAAAATTTCTACATGCATTTACTTTTATTGTATTTTTTTTTACATACATATCTTTCTGCTACAATCTAACATACCCTTGACCAATATTGCCCCATCGGCTCTTGTCGACACAGTGATCAGTGATGTAAACATCATAATTGTCTATGGTGGAATGACCCTTACCTGCCCTTGACTGATATTATCCTGTCGGCATAGCGATTAGTGATCTATACGTTATNTATATATATATATATATATTAACATATGGCGATCTGCCCTGCTAGAGTTTCAGCCGATGGAGAAACCTATATTGATTCCTTCTTGCTCGACCTGCACTCGACGACGACGACGCAGTTCCCGCACTCGACGACGAAGAAGGAAGCTACCTTGCAATCGTCGTCTTCTTTTTTGCACCAAATGATGAAGGGCTTCGACATCTGCTTCTGCGGATTCGTCGTCTCCTCCTTCGTGCCTTCCAGCTTCTGCGGTTCTTTTCTGTGCGGATCGAGCTGCGGTTTCGTTTCTGCCGAGCTGCGATTCCGTGATTCCTGTCTGCAACTTAGCTCGAGCTCTTCGACTCGTCGTTTTTGCCGTCTGCCTGACTTGCAAGGCTTCTCTTTATTGTGATGGAGCTTCCTACTTCTTCGATTGAACCTGACAACTTTCTTTGCCCACGTGGTGGGTAATCCTCAGGGGGAACGACGGTTGTCTCCCTTCAAGTTATAAGGAGCATCGTGATGGTACATGAGACTGTCTCTTCATTAAGAATGCAAGTAGAAAAAGTGGAAATGCAACACTTTTTTTCTTCACGTCAGAAGTTTCAACGCTCACTAACAAAGTCAAATTTGCTCTTATTGAGAAATTTCAGTGGGAACACCCACCTATGAAAATTATCAAGAAAAGTTTTTATGACCTCAAATTAATAGGAAAGTGGGCTCATGGATTAGAGACATGTATTGATTCAGTTAACAGTGCCTGAGGACTACACTCGTATTTTCTCCAGAAAATATTTTAACATTGTTGGTAAACCTATGAAGCGACTAAAGTGGTCACCTGATTTTGACCCCAATTAGGAGCCTCCTACGGTATCGGTACCTGGTCTCAAACTGCACTTTTTTCATCATTAGGTTCTTTACTCTATTGGTGTCATACTTGAGGACCCTATGAAGCTAGATTTACCTACTTTCAATCTTACCAGTCCTTCTGTGGCCAAAATATTTGTGGAAAGAGATATTATTTTGTCTAATGTTGCTGAAGTTTGGTTGGACACAACGCATAATGGATATTGACAACAAATCGTCATGGAATATAAACCTACTTATTGTTCTCATTTGTAAGATGTTTGGGCTTACCCTTGATAAATGTCATAAGCTTCATCCTAATTTGAAATATAAAGATCAAGTGAATAAAGATGGACCTAAGGATATATCTATTCCACCTGGAGAGAAAACTACCACCGCACAGGATTTGGTGTCTAATTCTATTGCCCCTGTAGACCCTCCCCTGAAAATACTGTTTCTGCGATCGATAAGAAGTTGGATGGCCCTATTGGGCAAGCTACACTTTCAAACCCTATTGAAAACAATAATGAAAAACCCCTACCTATGCGAATTGATAATCAGGAGAACCTTGCAGCTCCCCCCTTCAGGAAGTATCAGGGGTAAAGGCGACAACTCTTACCTCACATGCACTTGTTGGCAATCTTTATACTGCAGCACTACCACCTCATCCGAATGAGCAACAATCTTCGGATGAGGAATGAAGGGTCTACACTTCCAGGAGGAAGAAGAATGGAGATCGACTTGATCTAAGGAATCTAATGGATGATACTCTGGTTACTTCGGGCAATGGTAAACACCATACCAATCTGTTAGTTAGTTCATTTTCAAGAACTAGAGGCAGAGACAAAACTAAAATGGGTCGACCTAGTTGATCTTTTATGTACCATCTACTTTTGTGTTTTTAATTTTCTTATTTTCTTTTTGTGTGTGTTGTACCGTATGGGTTGGGTGCCTATTTGGGTTCACTCATACAACCTATCTGTACCCCCNTTGACATTAATTGACATATATCTTTTTTCTTTCAAAGTGATTCACCCATGGAATACGAGCTAAATATTCCTTACAATTAAATATAATATTAACACTAAATAAATAATTATATATATATATATAGACACACACACACACACACACACACATATGGCGATCTGCTCTGCTAGGGTTTTGGCCGATGGTGAAACCCTGTATTGATTCCTTCTCGACGACGCAGTTCCCGCACACGATGACGACGAAGAAGGAAGCTACCTTGCAATCGTCGTCTTCTTTTTTGCACCAAATGACGAAGGGCTTCGACATCTGCTTCTACGGCTTCGTCGTCTCCTCCTTCGCACCTTCCAGCTTCTGCTGTTCTTTTCTATGCGGATCGAGTTGCGGTTTCATTTCTGCCGAGCTGCGATTCTGCGATTTCTGTCTGCGCAACTTAGCTCGAGCTCTTTGACTCGTCTTTTTTGCCCTCTGCCCGACTTGCATGGCTTCTCTTTATTGTGATGGAGCTTCCTACTTCGATTGAACCTGACAAAACTTTCTTTGCCCACATGGTGGGTAATCTTCAGGGGGAACGACGGTTGTCTTCCCTTCAAGTATAAGGAGCATCGTGATGGTACATGTGACTGCCTCTTTATTAAGAATGCAAGTAGAAAAAGTGGAAAGACAACACTTTTTTTCTTCACGTCAGAAATTTCAACGCTCAGTAACAAAGTCAAATTTGCCCTTATTGGGAAATTTCAGTGGGGACACCCACCTATGGAAATTATCAGGAAAAGTTTTTATGACCTCAAATTAATAGGACAGTGGAAAGTGAGCTCATGGATTAGAGACATTTATTGATTCAGTTAACCGTGCCTGATGACTACACTCATATTTTCTCCAAAAAATATTGTAACATTGTTGGTAAACTTATGAAGCTACTAAAGTGGTCACCTGATTTTGACCCCAATCAGGAGCCTCCTACGGTATCGGTATGATTTAGTCTACTTGGTCTCAAGCTATACTTTTTTCATCATCAGGTTCTTTACTCCATTGTTGTCATATTTGGGGACCCTATGAAGCTAGATTTACCTACTTTCAATCTTACCAGTTCTTTTGTGGCCAGAATACTTCTGGAAAGAGATATTACTTTGCCTAATATTACTGAAGTTTGGTTGGGCACAACGCATAATGGATATTGATAACAAATCTTCATGGAGTATAGACATACTTTTTATTCTCATTTGTAAGATGTTTGGGCATACCCTTGATAAATGCCATAAGCTTCATCCTAATTTGAAAAATAAAGATCAAGTGAATAAAGATGAACCTAAGGATATATCTATTCCACCTGGAGAGAAAACTACCACAGGACAGGATTTTGTGTCTGATTCTATTGTCCCTGTGGACCATCCCCTGAAAATACTGTTTCTGCGATCGATGAGAAGCTGGATGGCCCATGCTGGGCAAGCTACACTTTCAAACCCTATTGAAAACAACAATGAAAAACTCCTACCTATGCGGACTGATAATCAGGAGAACCTTGCAGCTTCCCACCTTCAGGAAGTATTGGGGGTAGCGGCTACAACTCTTACCTCACATACACTTGTTGGCACAACCGTTGACAATTTTTATACTGCAGCACTATCACCTCATCCGAATGAGCAATAATCTTCGGATGAAGAATGACAGGTCTACACTTCCAGGAGGAAGAAGAATGGAGATCTACTTGATCTAAGGAATCTAATGGATGATACTCTGGTTACTTCGGGCAATGGTAAACACCTCACCAATCTGTTAGCTAGTTCATTTCCAAGAACTAAAGGCAGAGGCAAAACTGAAGTGGGTCGACCTGGTTGATCTTTTATATACC
>JXCR01112071.1:0-18041 GCA_002079205.1 Phalaenopsis hybrid cultivar | reverse complement strand
TGTTCTGCCTAAGAGGGTTGTTATCATGACTCAGTCTGGGACTTGGAATTAATCAAGACGGGAACAAACGATCGGACGGTGAAAATCAATTCACTGTTATTATAATTTTAATTCTAACACCATCAATTTAATATTCAAATAATACATGAAAGAGCTAACTAAAGAAAACAATTAAAATTAGCAAGCAAAAATTTGTATATTTCTGTTTGTTCTCATCTTCTATATACATTTTCTCTTCTTCTATTCATCTTTTTTAAATGTTTAAAACCTAAAAATAATGTTGAAGCAATATAATGAGTTATGTAAAAATAACCTATGAGTAATCATACTTCTAAACTACAGGAATCTAAGGAAATGAATTCAATATGCATGCAGGTCTATAAGAATTCTTATAATATATTGGTCTTTTATATTTTTATAAGCAATCTAATATATGCTTGCTTACATCAATGATTTTTCTAAATGAAAATACTCAATCTTCTAAAAACTTTTACTTTATATTTTACATACACATCTATCTCTATGAGGATTATCTTCAATAAATTTAACACACCTTTGGCTCGTTGGCTTTCGTCGGCATAGTATTTAATGATCTACACATCACAATTATCTAGGGTGGAAAAACTTTACCTGCCCCTGACTGATATTATCTCGTCGGCACAGAGATTAACAATTTAAACATCACAATTGTTTGGGGAGGTAAGTTCTGGTTTACTTGCCCCTGACCGATATTATTCTATCGACACAACAGTTAGTGAACTAANAATTTTAATTCTAACACCATCAATTTAATATTCAAATAATACATGAAAGAGCTAACTAAAGAAAACAATTAAAATTAGCAAGCAAAAATTTGTATATTTCTGTTTGTTCTCATCTTCTATATACATTTTCTCTTCTTCTATTCATCTTTCTTAAATGTTTGAAACCTAAAAATAATGTTGAAGCAATCTAATGAGTTATGTAAAAATAACCTATGAGTAATTATACTTCTAAACTACACGAATCCAAGGAAATGAATTCAATATGCATGCAGGTCTATAAGAATTCTTATAATATATTGGTCTTTTATATTTTTATAAGCAATCTAATATATGCTTGCTTACATCAATGATTTTTCTAAATGAAAATACTCATTCTTCTAAAAACTTTTACTTTATATTTTACATACACATCTATCTCTATGAGGATTATCTTCAATAAATTTAACACACCTTTGGCTCGTTGGCTTTCGTCGGCATAGTGTTTAATGATCTACACATCACAATTGTCTAGGGTGGAAAAACTTTACCTGCCCCTGACTGATATTATCTCGTCGGCACAGAGATTAGCAATTTAAACATCACAATTGTCTGGGGAGGTAAGTTCTGATTTACTTTCCCCTGACCGATATTATTCTATCGACACAACGGTTAGTGAACTAGCTATCACAATTGTCTTGGGTGATAAAAAACTCTACGCGCGCGGTACACTGGTGTTCCCTGTCTGTACCATTAGGAGGTAAAATCCTCCTCTAAACATGTACATACAAGCATTGATATATAAATTATTTCATTATTTGTACCTACATTATTCTATGATATCTTTATGCATTCAATAACATGTATACTTATATTTACTCTGCTATGCAGCTATTTATGAGCATACCTCTCATATCATGCATACCTCTTATATCAAGTATATATTTTCTGTCATGTATATCTTTTTTTTATCATGCTTATCATGCATATATGTTTCATATTTTGTCTAGGTTTCATATTATATGTAGCATACATATCATGTATTTCATACATTTCTTTCAGGCATATCTTATTTATCTTTTGGCATGCATATATCTCCTATCCTTCAATATGAAAAATTTAACTAAATTATAGCATACATAACTTCTAAAATGAAGGCAATTACTGAAATATAAAAATGTAATTACTCACCTCAATTGTTACTCTAAATTCTTGATCTTTGTTAACCGGTTGGACGTTGCGATAACTTTTATGTTGAGCTTAATAACCTATAAAACATATTGTTTAATTTTATAATTCAAGTAATTTTCGTAAATTGAATTATTCTTCTTTAATAACATGAGATTATTTCACCTGATTTGACGGAGCAGCCCTACGACGAATGCTCACACACTTATCTCGAGCTCACTGCCTCATATAACCGGAGGCTAGTAGACGACAGAGGATTTCAAAATTTTGCTTATATCCTGATTTAATTCTAAATATAACTTGTTTGTAAAAACTACAAAAAAAAAAAAGATTTCCCTGCCTTACCTCCTCCCCATTACCACATCTATTCCCTTCTAACTTAACCATCATTAATATCAGTTTTTTATTAAAAATGTCTTCGCAAGAATAGTAATTCTCTGCCCAGATTATTGTTCACGGATAAGAAAAATAAATGAAATTCCTAAATTAATGTAATCAATTGCAAAACTAAAAGCATAATGACATATCTTTCAAATACCTTAATTAATTTATTTTAATGCTCCTTAAAGCTACAGTATTTCCATCCTGAAGCCCAAACGCAAGCAGAAGCTGCAGTTCGTCGCTCTAGGCCACGCTTCCTCCCGCAATGCTACAGTACTCGGGAGGGAAGCTTACTTGCAAACTCTCTTCTCACTTCCTNTCCTAAATTAATGTAATCAATTGCAAAACTAAAAGCATAATGACATATCTTTCAAATACCTTAATTAATTTAATGCTCCTTAAAGCTACAGTATTTCCATCCTGAAGCCCAAACGCAAGCAGAAGCTGCAGTTCGTCGCTCTAGGCCACGCATCCTCCCGCAATGCTACAGTACTCGGGAGGGAAGCTTACTTGCAAACTCTCTTCTCACTTCCGNAAGCTGCAGTTCGTCGCTCTAGGCCACGCTTCCTCCCGCAATGCTACAGTACTCGGGAGGGAAGCTTACTTGCAAACTCTCTTCTCACTTCCGCCTCTCCAGCACCAAATTTGCATGGAACTTTTTTCCACTTCGTGAGCAACAATTCGAGCGAGAGAGGAAAATGCAGAATAGGAACTTGTTAAGGCTTATCTCCTTCACACACACACACACACACACACACACACACACACACACACACATATATATATATATAGAAACCCACAGCTAAACAAAGACTTCAGCAATCTGAAGAAAACTAAGTAAAAGTTGGGAAGATGAGTTCTAGCTGGTCAGTGGAGGTTGAAACCAAATCCCCAGCGGCGGCTGTCTTTAAGGCCACTTTCATTGACTGGGATAAACTCGGTCCTAAGCTCATTCCTGAGCTTATCACTGATGTTACTTTAATCTCCGGAGATGGCACTCCGGGGAGCGTCAGGTAGATCAACTTCTCCCCAGTGGTACCTTTTAGCTTCGTGAATGAGCGTCTTGATTTCATCGATCATGAAAATCATGAGGTGAAGGTTTCTGTTGTGGAGGGCGGACATTTGGGCGCACCAANATCGATCATGAAAATCATGAGGTGAAGGTTTCTGTTGTGGAGGGCGGACATTTGGGCGCACCAAACTTGAGTCTGCAACTCCACACATCAAGGTGGAGCCGAAGGGAAACGAGTCTATTGTTAAGCTCACAACGACATATAAAGCCATCGCGGGCGCTGTTGTTGCAGAGGACATCAAGAAGGGCAAGGAAGGTTTCATCAAGAGCGTGAAGGCTGTAGAGGAATATCTTGCAGCCAATCCTGGAACCTATGCAAAAAAATCTTAAACTTTGCTCCTCAAGTAATGTTTAGTGTGTTTGGGATTGTGGTGTGGTAATAAAGAGGATTGGTTTGTCGATCTTTTGAGAAGAGTTTTCATGAGAGTGCTTTTGTATTTAATTGTTGTATGTTGTGGTTCATGCTTTGCTAAAAGCCGAATAAAATGAATGTTGTGTTAATTTTTAGAAAAATATATATTTTTTAGAAAGCCCAAAGGCTAATATATTAAATAGAAACAAAGATNTATTTAATTGTTGTATGTTGTGGTTTATGCTTTGCTAAAAGCCGAATAAAATGAATGTTGTGTTAATTTTTAAAAAAAGATATATTTTTTTAGAAAGCCCAAAGGCTAATATATTAAATAGAAACAAAGACACAGATACAATGTGTGGGAGGGCCCAAGCATGACACCCTGCTCGCACAATAACTACAAATGGTTCAAAAATTAGAAAATACAGAAAAGTACATGAGAGACTCGAAGAAAAAGCTTAAAAGTGTCGAAGTACATAGTATCAGGTGGCTAGAGAGCGATATATATATATATATATATAGAAAAATCCCGAGGGCAAATGTATTAATACGAAAAAGATACAGAAATGTTGTATGAGAGGACTTAAAAGAAAGCCCANGCTATATATATATATATATATATATATATATATAGAAAAATCCCGAGGGCAAATATATTAATACGAAAAAGGTACAGAAATGTTGTATGAGAGGACTTAAAAGAAAGCCCAACTCATACAAATATTATATATATGTTTATATTATTTTATTTTATTTTATTTTTGAAAAGCCCAAAGGCTGATTTTATTGAAATAAAGAAGATACATAAAGGTTGTATGAGAGAACCCAATAGAGACACCCTACCCATACGATACCAAGTACAGTAATTCTCAACTAAAAGATACAGATAGACTCAAAAAAATAAAATTCGCAGAAAACAAGTAGCTAAGAACGAGTCAGTTTAGTCCTGTCTCTTCCTCTAATTTTAGGAGCGGAGCCAGATAACAAACTTTGAAGTATCGTGTCATTGTCAAGAGTAATCAAAATATCATCTATTCAGTTTTCAAGTTGGAGTGTGCCCCCAACCTTCTTCTTCCGTCAAGAAGTGTAAACTTGTCATTCTTCAACAGAATACTGACTCATGTGATCCTTGGTCTGATTAGATATTAGAACCGCAGTAGAAGGATAAACAGTCGTTGCTACAGCGATAGGTTCCAGTGTATATGAAGTGTGAATTGTCATCTCTGCAACCTGTGCTTTCTGAATAGGAGCTGCGGGTTTGAACATAATCCGTTGTAGTATGGTCAGGAGAAGGGTTCTCAAGGGCAAACACAAACTCTTGTCTTGTGGTGATTCCCTTCTCAGGTTGGCTGTCATCAGGTTTGTTAGGAGCGAATTCAGGCACGTGGGGTGCACTAACAACATGTTCTTGCTTTTGACTATTGGTCCTCAACTGTGGGTGCAATCTGAAGCATTTCTCCTGCGGATGTTCGAACATCTTGCAGTGCTTGCAGTAGTAAGGTTTTTGTTCCATAATGATTTTTTGCCAATAACCATTATGAGCAGAGTCAAGTCAGACTTCTTCTACATTTGGTAGTGTAATCTCTTTCAATCAAAATCCTTACAGTAGAGGACTTTGAGAAATGAATTGTGGGTAAGTTTACCTGTAAAGTTTTTCCAAAGATAGTTCTAATTGCATATAAGATAGGTAGGTCAAAGAAATGAAGTTTGAGTTCAGGTAATGAGAACCAGATAGACACAATTGGGGGTTCTTGACTGGGATCAAAATTAGTGGTCCATTTGAATAATTTCATATGTTTTCCATCAATTGTGATGAATTTCTTTGAGAAAATTTTTGTGTAATCTTTTTTAATACTCAGCTGTATCATAACATGTCTTCCGTCGAAATGACCCACCTGCCAAGCCCCAACTAGTTTGAAGTCTTGTAAAACTTCCTGATAATTTTCATCTTTGGACAACCTAATTGAAAATTTTCAACTAGTGTAAATTTGTATTTTCCCGCACGAGTTAAAATTCTAGCATCAGAGAAGAATATTGTTGGTTTGCTCGTCTTTTTCTTTACTTGCTTGATGAGATTGCAATCTTCATGTCCTGCAATAAAATCATGGTACATCTGCGGGAATATCAGACTATCTGCAAGGTGGAAAAATGAGCTACATTTTTGAACCACTGTAGCATATGAGGGTTTGGCGGGGTTATCACCAGCGAGGGCGGCGGCGTAGAAAATCCCTGACGCCATTAGCGTGCTTCACACAAGCACCGTAGGAGATATGACAGTGCAGCGGATGGCAGCAGAAAGCACCGCAAGACTGCGACAGGGAGCAGCGTTGGTAACGACGTAGCCAATAGAGGCCAAGACGAAGACGCTTTTGTCGAGATGGAACAAGGAGGAAGATGAATCAGCCTACACACGGAGCCGAAACCGTCGTGCGGGCCTGCGAGCAAAACGACGGAGCGTAAGGAGACGATTGCAACGACGCAGTCAAACCTCGTATCAGGAACGAAAACGCACCGTGCGAGCCTGCGATCGACGACGCTGTGCGAGCCTGCGAGCAAAAGGTGTTGTCGTCGACGCGAACCGACGTCGAATATGGGATGAAAGCAAGGATTTTCAACTTCGGAAATTCCGATGGAGAAACCCTAACAGAGCCGACATCGCCGACATTTTTTCTTATATATATATATATATATATATATGTTAAAAAAGCTCAAGGGCTAATATATTAAAATGGAAAAGATATAGATAGATTGTATGAGTGGGCCCAAAAAGGCACCCTACTCACTCGGTACAACAAAAAAAAAGACACATGTTAGATCAAAAATCAAAACGCGCAAAAAGTTAGGAACTTTCTAATTTAGTCTTGTCTCTGCCTCTAGTTCTAGGAAAGGAGCCAACTAACAAATTAGTGAGTTGTGTGCATTACCTCGAAGTGACCAATGTATGATTCATTAGATTCCCAAGCTCAAATAGGTCCCCATTCTTCTTCTTCCTCCTGGATGTGTAAATCTGTCATTCTTCGTCCAAAGACTGGCTCATCTGATCAGTGTGTTCGTCAACAGATTGTCGGACATTTATAAGCTGATGAATCTGTTATGTCTGACTAACAATAACGACTTGCTTGTTCGGATGAGAGGGTTGAACCACAGTAGAAAGATTGTCAGTCGTTGTAACCACAATAAGTTCTAGTATATATGTAAAGCATGATTTTCGCCTCTGCACCGGATAATACCTGAAGATGAGGAGCTGCAAGGCTCTCCTGATTATTGGTCCGAACATTATTTTTTATAGGTAAGGATCCTTTAGTATTGTTTTCAATAAGCTTTGAATGTGTAGGTTGCTCAACAAAGCCATCAGACAACACATCAATCGCAGAAACATAAGCAGTATTGTCAGGGGGGCCCAGGGGCAATTAAATCAAACATTAATTTCTATCTTGTGGTAATTTCCTTCACAGATGGGACAGATGTGTCTGAAGCAGTGGGGTTAGACCCATCCTTATGAACTTGAGCTGTAGATTTTAAGTTAGGATGGAGTCTATGACATTTTTCAAGGGTATGTTCAAACATCTTACAATGGGTCAATACCCATTATGTGTTATGCCCAGCCAGATTTCTGTAATATCAGGTAAAGTGATATCCCTTTCCACAAATATTCTGTCAACAAAAGACCTGGTGAGATTAAAGGTGGGTAGATCTAGATTCATAGGATTTCCAAGTATGACCCCAATAGAGTAGAAAACCTAATGATTAAAAAAATGCAGTTTGAGACCAGGTAAACTAACCCATACTGGTACAGTGGGAGGTTCATGGTTTGGGTCAAAATCAAGAGACCAATTGAGTAACTTCATTGACTTTCCTGTAATGTTAAGAAATTTTTTAGAGAAAATCCGAGCGTAGTCTTCAGTCATGGTTAATTGAATCAACACATGTTTCTCATCAAAGAGTCTCATTTTTCACTTGCCTACTAGTTTGAGATCATTAAAACTCTTTCTGATAACTTCCATAGGTGGGTGCCCCCACTGAAATTTTCCAATATGAGCGAATTTGCATTTCTCAGTCAAGGTTGAAAATTTTAAATTAGAGAAAAAGAATGTTGCTTTCCCACATTCCCTACTTGTTTTCTTAACAAAAGAGTAGTCACTTATACCATCACAACATTTCTTATAGTTTGAGGGGAAGACAACAGCCGACTCCACCAGATGATTAACTACCACGTGGACGAAGGAGGTTTTGCTGGGTTTAACCGAAGGAGGGAGCTCACCCATCAAAGTAGGAAAGTCCACCTGCTATGAAGCTCTGCAAGCGCAGTAGACGAACGTATCGGAAGAGGCGAGCCGAAAAAAACAAGGACGCACGGGGATGTCGACAGAAGCTCGGCGGCATCAAAACAAGAAGACACGAGCCGACAGAAGACACGAAGAGGAAGGAGACGCGAAGATGTGAGTTGACAGAAGCTTGGCGTCGAAACAAACGAAGCCGAGGATGCAAAGCAATGAAAGCGGCGAGACGACGGAACGCAGTAGGCGAAGGTCTAAGCAGAGGCGATGAGGTGAGAGCCCTTTTCCTTCAAGCACGACTGAATCATCAACGACCGAAATTGCCATGCGAAGTCCTAACAGAGATGACGTAAATCGTCATGGACTGATTCTGAAATNCTGATCAGTGTGTTCGTCAACAGATTGTCGGACATTTATAAGCTGATGAATCTGTTATGTCTGACTAACAGTAACGACTTGCTTGTTCGGATGAGAGGGTTGAACCGCAGTAGAAAGATTGTCAGTCGTTGTAACCACAATAAGTTCTAGTATATATGTAAAGCATGATTTTCGCCTCTGCACCGGATAATACCTGAAGATGAGGAGCTGCAAGGCTCTCCTGATTATTGGTCCGAACATTATTTTTTATAGGTAAGGATCCTTTAGTATTGTTTTCAATAAGCTTTGAATGTGTAGGTTGCTCAACAAAGCCATCAGACAACACATCAATCGCAGAAACATAACCAGTATTGTCAGGGGGGCCCAGGGGCAATTAAATCAAACATTAATTTCTATCTTGTGGTAATTTCCTTCACAGATGGGACAGATGTGGCTGAAGCAGTGGGGTTAGACCCATCCTTATGAACTTGAGCTGTAGATTTTAAGTTAGGACGGAGTCTGTGACATTTTTCGGGTATGTTCAAACATCTTACAATGGGTCAATACCAATTATGTGTTATGCCCAGCCAGACTTCTGTAATATCAGGTAAAGTGATATCCCTTTCCACAAATATTCTGTCAACAAAAGACTTGGTGAGATTAAAGGTGGGTAGATCTAGATTCATAGGATCTCCAAGTATGACCCCAATAGAGTAGAAAACCTAATGATTAAAAAAATGCAGTTTGAGACCAAGTAAACTAACCCATACTGGTACAGTAGGAGATTCATGGTTTGGATCAAAATCATGAGACCAATTGAGTAACTTCATTGACTTTCCTGTAATGTTAAGAAATTTTTTTGAGAAAATTCGAGCGTAGTTTGCAATCATGGTTAATTGAATCAACACATGTTTCTCATCAAAGAGTCTCACTTTTCACTTGCCTACTAGTTTGAGATCATTAAAACTCTTTTTGATAACTTCCATAGGTGGGTGCCCCCACTGAAATTTTTCAATATGAGCAAATTTGCATTTCTCAGTCAAGGTTGAAAATTTTAAATTAGAGAAAAAGAATGTTGCTTTCCCACATTCCCTACTTGTTTTCTTAACAAAAGAGTAGTCACTTATACCATCACAACATTTCTTATAGTTTGAGGGGAAGACAACAGCCGACTCCACCAGATGATTAACTACCACGTGGACGAAGGAGGTTTTGCTGGGTTTAACCGAAGGAGGGAGCTCACCCATCAAAGTAGGAAAGTCCACCTGCTATGAAGCTCTGCAAGCGCAGTAGACGAACGTATCGGAAGAGGCGAGCCGAAAAAAACGAGGACGTACGGGGATGTCGACAGAAGCTCGGCGGCATCAAAACAAGAAGACACGAGCCGACAGAAGACACGAAGAGGAAGGAGACGCGAAGATGTGAGTTGACAGAAGCTTGGCATCGAAACAAACGAAGCCGAGGATGCAAAACAACGAAAGCGGGGAGACGACGAAACGCAATAGGCGAAGGTCTAAGCAGAGGCGATGAGGTGAGAGCCCTTTTCCTTCAAGCACGACTGAATCATTGACGACCGAAATTGCCATGCGAAGTCCTAACAGAGATGAAAATCGTCATGGACTGATTCTGAAATACACACACACACACACACATATATTTATGTATGTATTTATATGAATATATCTCAACCATTAAAATGACCATCACCCATTGCATGTACGTTTTAGTGGATTTCTTTGAACTGTTGCAGTGACATAATTAATTAAGTTAATTTTATAATTAATTAATTTTATCTAAGTGTTATTTTAAATTTTATATTTCCAATTGTATCCAAATTATATATATATAATGTTATAAATCAAATTGATCTTTTCTTCGTAGAATTTTATAAAATCATTTTGATTGAAATTCGAGGATACGAAATTTTGGGGCACATTTTAAGTTGCAAAAATTTTTATCCAATTTCTCAAAACTGGTTATTACAATCATCCCTCCTTATAAAATTTTATTCTTGGCATTTATGAACTCCACGTCAACTATGAATATATTCATTATGGAAATGAAACAAAAAGTTATTTCAAAAATTTGTTTCTTATCGAGTGATAACTAAAACATAACCAACTCTATCCATCAACATCAGTGGCATGTTCTTCCAGCTCTTGATGGGTTAAGGAATCAACTCTTAAACGAATATTTTGACTTGGTTGTTCCTTACGAGCTACAATATCAGCTTCCGCTATCTTTTGTTGACCACTCTAGATGTATATCCTTCCTGATAATTCCTCTGAACTGGATTTCTTCTTGGGTGAGCATCTGGTGTGTATCTCTGAACACATTATGGCAATTTCTCCTTTGATGTTCAAGTAGTATGCTCAAGCAACTCACCTTTAACTCAAGTAAACATTCACTACGATGGTGATTCTCACACTTCACAGGGTTGTATAGTGTTACTGCTAGCCTGGCTAAGAACTACACCAGTGTAGGATTTTATCTTCTTCCCAATGGACTCTCCTTTCCCTGAATGAACTGTTTGTATCACTTTTTCTGAACCTTTTCTCTTATGCATATCTCTACATTTTTGAGTCAGTTGGAAATCAATCTCCGCCCGTCTAGCCCTCTCTACTAGCACTGAATAGTCTACAATTTCAAGTGACACTATTGGTTGCCTGATCTAATCCTTCAATCCAAAAATAAATTTGTGGCATTTCTCCTCCGTATTTGGAATGAGTTGTGGTGCATATCTCGATAGCAAAGTAAACTCTGCTCCATACTGCATGACCGATTGATCTTCTTGAACCAACCTAATGAATGTCTTGCATCTGCCTCCTAGTTGACAGTGATACAAACCAATCTCTGAAGGTTTTCACAAACTCGTCTCACTGCACCAAGTGTTTGCTTTTACCTCCAAACTTATCCTGCATCGGACCTTGCCACCATCTTTTAGCTTCACCCTGAAAAATCTTGGATGATGTGTGGTGGGATAAATTAATTATGTTATTGATTTTACAGAATTTGAATACGACTTATTGAGGTTGGCTGGTAAAGATAAACCTGTCTCCCTCTTGTCTGCGATATGTGGGATTCTATGATAGAAAATGTGAAAGAAATTATATATTAACATGAGGGAAACAGAGATAATGAAGAATTCAATTTTTATAATGTTGCATATGAGATTTTACTTGAAAGATGGAATAAAAGCTACACTCCTTTTCATTGTTTAGCTCACTCTCTCAATCCAAGTATTATTTGATTTAATGCTTATTCTTTATTAATCCTAACTTATATTAATTTTGTCACTTACAAATGCATTTTTTTAAGGTATTATAATCACGCTTGGCTAAGGAAAGCTTCAAATCATGTTGATCTTTATAAGGTCATGGAGATATCAATTGAGAGAAATAAATGCTTAAAAAGGATTTTCTCAAACATTGAAGAAAGATCTATTGTTAAAGTTTGCTAATTTCTTTGGATTTAGTGGTGCTTTTGTTGATCATGACTCCATAGCTTTTAGAGCTATTATGGATGGAAAAGCATAGATGATTTATAGAGCAAGTTCCCCACAACTGCAAAGTTAAGCTTTCAAATTGTTGGCTCAACCGTTCATCTTCTTGTTGTGAAAGAAATTGAAGTTCATATTCTCTTATCAATTCACTTATCAATTCACTTAAGAGAAACAAAATTACTCCGTAGCGATGTGAGTTTTGGTATTTGTTCATACTAATCTTTGTCTTCTATCTAGAAGGAGCCCAAAATATTCTCAAGGGGACACAAAATTATGGGATGTTGGTGGACATGCCTTGGCTAAAATGGAAGATATTAGAATTCTTGAAGTTCTTAATCTTTCTCTTATGAGTCATGCTTAGAAACTGTATTTTTTGTTGATAAGAGTGAAGTTGTCATTGATGAGGGTAATGGAGCTAACATAAACGATGACACCAATACTGAATGTATTAACTCCAATTAGTGATAATTTTGTTGTTATATTTTGCATTTGTGATATCTTTAGTAGAAAATATTAAAAATATATATTTATATTAATAATTTATGAAATATAAATAAATATGTCTATGTCGTATTGTGTCATATATTTTTCATTTATGTAGTGTCATTGTATTGTGTCATGTTCTTGTCCTCCTATCTATGTCTGTACTTCATAGATAAAATATTATTACACTTTAAATTACGATTTATCTTTCCATTAAGTATCTCAATCTTGTTGAAATGAATACTGCAGATCTCCCAGTCCATGAAATGTGGTCAATGTATGCATTGTATTAATAGAAATGAGATTGCATAACAGCATGTGAAATGAATAAATAATGTAAATTGTTGCCTTTTGTGGTATTAGGTGGGGACTCATGCACATTTATTAGAATAGGTTATTAATATTGAGGTAAATCATAGTACAACTTAGTCAGTATTCTTATGATGGTTGTATTGTATGAGATGTTATAGATATGAAAATAATTTAGTACAATATAATGAACATTTTGAACCTTCTTAAATGATAATTTATGAAAATAAATGTCAATTGATTGATTTATTATATTTGACTAGGTGTCGGCCGGAATTTTGAAATAAATATGGATTTAAATTTGAATAACTATATATAGATATCAATGTAATTTTGATTTTGAAAATTAATTTTTTTATTTTAAATTAAATGAGGCCAAGCGGGTCTTATATATTGGATAGTTTGGACGAACGCGATACCACAAGTAATACACTATCTTGAAGAATAAGCATATCACTTGTAGTAGATTTAATCACCTAAACCAAAGAATTTTGTGACATCTGTTTAGTCTGCGAAATCTTTTATATATGGCCGACAAGTTCCCTTACCTAATATAAAGATTAGATAGGGTTTATAGTATCTGGGTTTTTAGTTCCCTATAGAATCAAGCTCTTTTAGTTAATTACATCTTAACTGACCGGGATCATTTAAGAAGACTCTCGATTAAGATCAGTGGTTCTACCTTCAATATTTCAAAGTTTAGGTTTTCAAGATTGGACAGAGAAAGTTAAATGGGAGTAGTTCAAAGAGGAACAATTATTTTAAGGAATCTAAAGGAATGAAGAGTAGGGGATACCCCGGTGACCTCCCAACTATCCTATTGTTTGGCTTTATGTCTTTGAAATAATGTTTATTTAATATTTCAATCTTGCAATTTATTTAGAGTTTAGGACTTACATTCGCACGATATATGATCGTGCGAATAGCCTAGAAAGATAGGAGGATTTTCACCGTACCGTACGACAATCTCGGAATCCTAAAAAGTGTTAGGACTTATAATTACACAACAAGGTTGTGCAAAAGCCTAAAGATAATATGTGAGGATTTAAGTTGCGCCAGACGAACCACCTTGAAATCCTATGGCTTATTATTTAAATTAAGAAAAATGTTTAGGTGCGTAGACTTTTTGTACTGTTGTAGATTTTCATCCCCCTTCACTACGTCCTGATCGTGCTGCCCACGAAGAGTTGTTTCATGCTCCATGCAGTAATAATTTTAGGTTTAGTGTCTTTTATGTGAGCGTGCAATATTGTTATTTAGTGACTTACCGCTGTATACCTCCTAAACCATACTATATCCAAAATATTTTGTAGTTAATTTAAAGCATACATGAACTATGCTATAAGAAAGTACAGTAAGTATAAGGTGCGGTAAATAAAAACAGTATAAAGGAAATGCAGTAAAATGCTACAAATGTACTGTAAACTTTGGGTACTTGAGTTTCTTGTTATTGTTGTACCTGTAAATGAGATCAGCGTCGCAGGTAAAAGTATAGTAGAAAAATTTAGCTAGCAGGACAAACATGTGTTTATGTATAACAGAATAAATGATGGAGTAACATATGAAAAGCCCTGAGGAAAACTGAAAGTGACCTATAAAGACTCGAAACAAATCGTAGGAAAAAGACACAAACAAATAAAACAAAACAAAACGTCATATATAAAGGACCAAGGGTAGCTGATTTATATGTGACATTGGGAATGTCTCCAATTGCTAGGAGGATTTGAGTGTAAGATTTACGCTCGAACCCCGGAGCTTTGGGTTTCATTTTAGGTCAAATCTTGACGAGAATTTCACTATTTGATTTAATTAAATGAGTCGTGAACCACAGTCTGGTGTATATACTGTCTATTGCTTTAACAACTAATGAATTAGGGTCAGGTGCCTAGCTTCAGTATCCATTTGAAAATTAGGTAGATGAACTCTCACTTAGAGTGTGCTCCTAAAATCTAGGAAGCCTATACTTTAACTTGAGCTTAAAGTGTTTGAAAGTGTTGTCTTCACTTAAGTGTTTTCCGACTAATCCTCGAACATCTTTGGATCAAACTTAGCTCACTATCATGCTCTTAAAGACTTAGAGGGTAAGCCTATAATTTTGCCAAAAATATTCATGAAATAAGTTTCAATCCTAATTAAAACAATTGGGCTTAAGTCTAACCAATGCTTAGGAGTTCTGATTGATAGCTACTGATCTTTCAATTCATGCCCCTAACTCTTGAATCATTTAAGCTCTTACTTTCTCCCAATTCTCAACAATTCTCAACAATTCTCACAATTACAATTTTATCCTTAAAAATTGTGAATAATTTGCTATCCTATTTCCCCTTGGGTTTCAACAGACTGATTATCATTGTTTTTCTTAGTTCCCTCCACTCTAATTATCCCATTTTTTTTTAAAGGCGTGATTCAATCCTGAAAATAATTAAATAAAAAATTCTCATTTTTAACTTAATCATTGACAAGAAAAAGGAAAACAAAACCAAATAAGCGGAGGAGACCGGCCCACTTAAACAAAATCAACAAAGCCAGAAGCGAAACTACAAGTAAATCGGTCTAAAAATATTTAAATTCTTTCAAAAAAATAAATTATCAAATTAACTCCCAAAGTATCAAGCAAATTGGACTCGAAAAGGGCATTTGAAGTTTTTAACACGACAAGAATATAACATTTAATGACGTAAAAGTAACGTTTTGAGATTTCCAATTTAGTATTTGAAAGAAGACCCAAATGAAACAATTCAAATTTTCAAAAAAAAGAAGCTTAAAAAACTTTCAAATCTTCAAAAATCAAAATAACTCGAAAAGACTTACAAATTTTCCAAATAAAACACTTAAAGCTTTCAGGTTTTGTAAAAGTAAAACATTGTCAGTCTCCCAACTTTCCAAATAGAGTTTGAAAAGTTTCAGATTTTTCGAATGTAAAGCATCAAAGCATTTGTAAACTTTCCAAATTTTCCAAATAGAGCACTTAAAGCTTCCAAGTTTTGCAAAAGTAAAACATTGCTACTCTCCAAACTTTCCAAATAGAGTTTGAAAAGTTTTCAGATTTTTCAAATGTAAAGCATCAAAACCATAAGTCTTTGCAAAGAGAATATGCAACCTTTCAGATTTTTTTCACATGAGTATTGTAATAAAGCCATAAGTCTTTGCAAAGAGAACATGCAACCTTTCAAATTTTTACATGAGTATAGCACCAAAGCCATAAGTCTTTGCAAAGAGAATATGCAATATTTCAGATTTTCACATGTGTATAGCACCAAAGCTACAAGTGCATAAGGGAATATGCAAACTTTCAGATTTTCACATGGGTATAACACCAAAGCATTTGTGAACTTTCCAAATTTAATACGGGAGCTTTCAGATCTTTCAAGAACAAGACACCGCCACTTTCTAAGCTTTGTAAACAAACATAAAATGTTCTTAGATTTTTGTAAAAGTTAAGCATCATAACTTTCCGAATTTTGCAAATGAACTACCCAAGCTACAAGTATTAAGAACCACCAAAAGAGAGTTTGAAGCCTCGCTTCCAACTTATAAGCCACTTTGATATTCAATACATAATTTTCAACAATTTTGTTTGTTTCGTATCATGAAAGTGAAAGAAAATATATTTCCAAATAATCATGTAACTTCCATGCAAGCCACACAATCATGCCATCATTTCAATTTTAGAAGGTGAAATTTGCATAGTTAAGAGGCTAGATGCGTAAATATGTAAGAATTGAGTGGTGTGTATTTAAACTTTCCAAAGAATAGTTAAGTCCAACCTAAACTCATGTTCCTGTTTTTAAAATGAACTGACTCAAAAGAATGATGAATATAAACAATAGAGATATAGGTGGGGAAGCTGCCCAAAAGGTGGAAGAGTTTCCCACGCCAAGCACCGTTAGACGGATGTGCTCCAAATTGGAGATCAAACTTGCATTGTACATCTATTTTGCACAGCTTACACCCTTGTATGAAACTACAATCAAACAATTTAGATTTTTGTATGGTTTTAGATTTTCGAGCACATTCACATATAAGTCAGAATTGTCAAAGTTCCGTAGGCTTCCAACACCCATGTCTGAGTTCCATTAATCAACCGTATTGCCCCAATTCAAGAATAAATATAGGTTTTCTCCTCTCAAGTAATTTTGCTCTGCAAGCCTCCCTAGCATCCTTCACATTTTCGAAAAAATGTATTTTTAATTTACGCAACACACTCATATGTTCCAACTCACCAATTCTATAACCATTCTCATTCTTAACATTAAACTCAAATAGTTCTTAAAGTGACCTTAATTTCCCAATTCCGTGCAAACCTGCTCATGAGAGAGTGGGGGAAATGACGGTGGCCGAACCGGGTAGCTAAGGTGGGGGGGCTAGCCATGAGACAGAATTGTCTCAAAATGGGGGAAACCAGCTGGGAGCGTGAATTAGGTTAAGGATTTTGTTACATATCATTTTTATTATTATTATTTTATTCCATTTTATTATATTATATTACTTAAATATATTAATTTGCATGCGATTTACTCATGCTCAGAACCCAGAAAATAGATGTCTTCCCTAGGTAAAATCCACGTCCCGGACGCATCGGCACAATCTGTTTCGTCATCCGGGGTCGTTCGGACAAGTTCGCCGACGGTCGGGTCAAAATGTTTCAAACTCAATATTTCTTCAAATTTTGGTCCGTGATTGACCGTTTTAAAAAAAAATTGATTTAAATTTTGATTAATTATGTGTGTNTAGATGTCTTCCCTAGGTAAAATCCACGTCCCGGACGCATCGGCACAATCTGTTTCGTCATCCGGGGTCGTTTGGACAAGTTCGCCGACGGTAGGGTCAAAATGTTTCAAACTCAATATTTCTTCAAATTTTGGTCCGTGATTGACCTTTTTAAAAAAAATTGATTTAGATTTTAATTAATTATGTGTGCGAATGTATTAAAGTCAATATGGGTGTTCTAAGGCTTTTAAACCCTACGGGATCTCTTTGGGCCTCCATATGATGATCCTTAACCACTTAACCAAATGATGATGGTCCGTGAACACAACCACTTGATCAAATGGTGATGGTTTGAGACTACCCAGCGAGGCTTCGCAAAAGAGTTAAGAGATGATTCAAGATTCTAAATGGTGTGAGTCTCGGCACTAGTCCTCTAAGATAATCGATAGGAAAGTCCTATGGCTAGATTCTAGTATCTAGAAGAAAGAGAAAGGAAGACCTCAAAATGAGGTCAACACTAGGGTATATATTGATTTCTATTTTATTTTATGCTACTGTAATTTAGATGTACAGATATTCACTGGGTTATAACTCACGACCAATAACAATTTCAGGTTTAAGTTTTTAACTAGAAGATGAGTGACAATAAGAAAAATGTCTATAGATGATG